>VMRM01000054.1:265336-359529 GCA_010277075.1 Poeciliopsis retropinna
AAACCTAAACGGAAAAATAACTGCTGTTCAGCTCAGTAAAGAAATAAGTTTCTGCTTGGACTAACAGTAGTTCACCATCAGTAGATTTGATAAACTAACCTGGGTTTGAATATAAACTAACAGACTGAACCTGTTCACAGTATTACTGGTGGGAGGAAATCTACACAGCCAACAGGAAGTGGATGTTGACCCTGAAGGTTTTTACTGAAGTCCTGAGATTCCTGAAGGATGATGCTCTGAAAACCATCAGATCTCATCCAGAAGGTGGAGAGTTCACAGCATCTGACTTCACCTGGGTGTTGACTGTTCCTGACATCTTGAAGGATTATCACTAAAGAGTTCATTAAAGAAGCTGCAACTTGGGTAACATCATGTTTTTAAAGTCAACATCAGCTCTGAAATGTTCAGCAGAATGAGATGTTTGGTTTCTCCTCCAGGCTGGTCTGATAACAGACGACACTAAAGACAAACTGATGTTTGTTTTGGAGTCAGAAGCAGCTTTGACCTGGTGTTTGAAGCTTCAACCTGATGGTTTCATCACACAGAACCACAGCAGAGACTCACAGGATCAACCTGCAGGATCAGCAGAACCTGATACCAGCTCTAACGGTACTGTGTGGATCTATAACGTCTGGCATACAAACAGTCAACATTTATCAGGTTTCAGTTTGTATTATAGGACAAATGTAATATATGAATGGATTATTTAGCTGATCTGTTTGGACTAATTGTTTTGAAGCAAGTCATGTCAAATATATTCTTTACATTTTGTTTCTAAATGTTTCACCACATCTTTTAACCTGACAAATAATAATTTCCTCCTCAATCAAATAACTAATTGTTTCAATCTTGACCCAAAATCTGGGAATTTTGTTTCACCCAGAATCAGTGAAGCAAAATTTATCTGAGGAAAAATGTAGCTTCACTCTTTGTTGCTGCTTAATTTTACATCGCTCACACTGGAGAGTTTTCCAGTATTTCTTCATGTTTGAGGCAATGAATCAGCATCTCAAGCAGCTTTTTAACCGATCAGAGGCAGACGTCCTGGTTTCCTTCCATTTTTCTAGAGTCCATGAGATTTTCTTATAAATCTTAGATATCATCAGACCTTTTGTGGGTCAGGCCTTTATGAAACCACAGTTTCTGGTCTTAAACTCTCCCATGAAAGTTCGGTTTTACAAAGTGTCTCTCTCTCTTCTCGTTGTTGAATTATCAGCTGCTTTTGGTTTTTCTAAAACCCAGAATGAAGTTGAGTTTTTTTCGGCTGTGGCTCCTAAACTTTGACCTTTGGTCATCTGCTGTCGTTTAAATTGTGTTACACAAATAAATTTGACATTGACATAAACTCTGACCTTAACTGAGGCAGTGAGGCCTGCAGAGCTTTAGATATTTCTGGTTTCTTCTTCTTTGAGTCGTTGATGTTGGAGTCATTTTGGTTGGTCAGTCTCTCTTGCGAAGGTTCATCAATGTTCAGTGTTTTCTCTAATTACGGATCATAACTCTCACTTTGTTCACTGAAGTCCTGCTACCTTAGAAATGACTATCTAGCTTTATTTAATTTGGAATCAAAAGAGTATTTCTGGTTTTGAGCTTCTAGACTGATGTCAATGACTTGGTTTCTCATTTGTTCTTAACTTTATTTAGAATACACCATGTCACCGCCTACTTCATGTTGTGAGGCAGGTTATTTTTAGCTGATTTCTTGATTCTGATGGTTTAACAGTAATCAGATCTGGGTTTAGTACTGACATTGAATTTTAAAAATGTGGCTGAATGGTTATAAAATCGATGATTTCATCAGAAAACCAAGAGATGCAGCAGCAGCAGTCAAGTTTAAATTTTCTACACAAACCCATAGATGTTCTTTCTTTTAAATATCAATCTGGTTATGTTTTAAATAACATAACCAGATTGTTTTTAACAACATGGTTCAATCATACCAGTTTGTTAAATAACCAATAAAATGCTTCAATATTTTTATTGGCTTGTTAAAATATTTTTAAGTTTTTCTAATTATCAATGTGTTTCCTGTAAAACCAGCAGAGCTGTTGTTTCAGATAATCCATCATCATAATTAAACATGACTGTAAACCGATCAGAATAATTGATACATCAATAAAGGAGAGCCAGACTATCTTTTAATGTGATCATGATGGCTTGATTTTTAGGTTTTCTAAAGATTTTTTTTTTTATTGCATTTTTTTTTTTTTTTTTCTTCACTATTTGACCATTTTCAGAGAAATTTGTCTTTATTTTTCTGACCACCAGAAAAAGCCTGAACTTAAAATGTACATCAGTGATCATCAATAACCTTGTTATGAAAATAACATAGATAATTGTTTTACAGACAGAAACTGTTTTATCTCCAAAGAGACTTTAGTTGAAAACTTGGCATCTAGAAGACGATCAGGATGATGGATCATTCAGTTCTAAAGACTTTCACATTCTTTCATCTGCTGAGGGCATCAAGTTATATCTTCTTCTAAAAATCAAAACAATAAATGATCAAGACTGTTAAGATAAAAAGTTGCATTTCTCAGAGGGAAATGGCAAGAAATTGCCTTCAGAAACATTTGCACGATATTGTATATTTTTAATTTTATATTTAAATACTTATTTCTATTTGCTCTTTACCATACCATAACAAAATAAATAACCTGTTTGTGAATCCATCAATTTAAAGATTTAAGGTGTTGAAACTTAAACACAGAATGATCCATTAATCTTTGAACCATCAATCTGGATTTAAGTCCTTCAGCATCTTAACTGCTGCAGCAGCAGCATCTTCACCGCTGCAGCAGCATCTTAACAGCTGCAGCAGCATCAGCTCCATCTTCTCCTCCTCCAGCTGCTCTAACTTCTATCTGCAGCTCTGCACAGCGACACGCTGTGACCAAGTCCTTCCTCCTGCTGACCGTCTGAGATTGACAGGCAGCTGCTGCTTGGAGGAAAACCTCACTGTCAACTCTCAGGTTTCTAAGTTTAAGGAAATAAATGAACATTCAAGTTTTTTGTTTCAGTTATTTAAAAAGAAAAAACCTAAAAATGTTAATTGCTTAAAGTATCCCATAATGAAACTCAGTTTAACCACAGACTGTGAAATTATATTTTACTTAAACACCAGTGGATCTGTGAACATAATGATGCAAATAATTCAGGATCCTCATATGAAGTAATTAATAGCCAGATCAGATAAAATAAAATTATCTATAAAAATATTTAACTACATACAAACAGATTCAAGAAATTAGAAAATTATTTAAAAGTTAATTTATTTCATTAAATCGGCCATAAAGTAAAAATTACATAAATTAATTACACACAGACTGATGTTTTAGAACTTATTTCTGTAAATGATGATAATTTATTAAAATATTTAAGATTATAATATCTAATCAGACCTATAAAAACATTTTTAATGAATAACTTTTGCTAAATGAAAAGTCTATTTAATATCTAACTTTTCAAAAAGTTCTTTTAATCTGAAAAATTATTCTTATCAGAACTCTTAATATGATTAAATACGATGGTATAATTTAACCCTTTCATGCATGAATTATGAGACTTTGTGTCAGGATTTTTTGCCATTTCCATTATTTTCTATTTTCTTAAGGCATACAAAAGGTAGGACAAAAACATTTGTGGGAAAAAAAAATAGATATTTTTTTTAGGTGATCAATTGTAATTGTCTCCAAATACAAAGTTATTTGAAAAATGCATCAGTAGTATTGTTCTTTAGGGATTATCTGATGTCACAGTATTTCTTTTTACCTGCAAGAATCGTCTACAGTATAAAATAATTTCTTGCATTTGCAGCTGATGGCCAGTAGTTGATTATGTGTTTTATGATGCATTAGTGTCCACTTCAGTGGTCTGTGTGCATTTATAACATAAAAATTCACAAGAAGCACAAGAAAATAGCTTTTAGATAACTGTCCACTGTAGTGACCACTGTGGGTTAAATTAAGTTTTTCAGCAACTTTAATCATTTTTAAAATATTTTAAAGTTGATGCAGGCTTCATGTGGATACATAAATTTTATACCTCAGTCCTTTACTGTCAGAATGACATCACTTCCTCTAACATTTAATTCTGACACCATCACTGTCATTTCAGATTTCTATAAAATGTTCTTATTCCATCTTATTATTTTCTATTCTTTCTATGATCGGTCTGAGGATCTGCTTTAACTCTGGATCATCACTGATCTGGAAAATTCTTCTCCAGATTTCTAGCATCACCATGGCAACAGAGACGGGAGATAAATTAACTAAAAACCTGAATCTACCTGTAAAAACATTGATCATTGTTCATAGAGCAGCTCAGTGAGTTTCTGTGTTTCTACAGATCCAGCAGGACGTCAGCAGGCTGTAAAGTTTACTGTGGAACCAGAAGAAACCAAAGTTCTGCTGGAGACCCAAAGAGACGGGAAACGGTACCTTGTTGTCGACTGTGGAGGTAAAGTCACTCACTGTTATTTAAATGTTTAGTGAGAGACGAGTTTTAAAAATCTCTGTGTTCACAATAAACATGTTGAAGTGATGTTGTGCTTCATGGTGGATCAGCTGGTTTCTCTGCTGCCTTGCAGCAAGAAGGTTCTGGGTTTGAATCCCAGTCTGGGTTTTTTCTGCATGGAGTTTCCATGTTCTCCCTGTTCATGCCTGGTTTCTCTCTGGGTACTCTGACTTCCTCACACAGTCCAGAAACATGACTGTTAGGTTAACTGGTCTCTATAAAAGTGTCTGTCCTGTGTGTCTCTGTGTTGACCTGTGATGGTGACCTGTCCAGGTGAACCCCGTCTCTCGCTCAATGATCACTAGAGAAATAGGCACCAACACCCTGACAACTCTGCAGGGATAAGTGGGTTAGATAATTTTGATAAATGTTAGTTATTATGTCCAATAAGTTGTTCTGAGATTTATCATTTAATCTGATTTATTCTCTTTTTGTTTGTCAACAGATGAAAAGATTCACTTCACTGTTCATGACATCCTGGAAGGAGGAGCCATGAAGAAGCTGCACAACGACTCTAAATACCTTCTGGGAGGAAGATATGTGAAAAGAAACTTCAAACAGTTCCTGACAGAAATCTTCTCTAATGAAGTCTGGGATGAATATGAGAAAAGATTTCCCAATGAGGTTCAGAAGATGATGTATGATTTTACTTGTTTCCAACATTTGGATGAAGATGTTCAGATCAGTTGCCCGGATAAACTGGTCATGTTGGCTCAGAAAAAGAAACAGATTGAAACGTTCTTTGATTCAGTGGAAGGAGCTTCGTGGGATGATGGATCTATCAGAATCTCCAGAGAGAAACTGAGATCTTTCTATGAGAGGAGTCTGCAGGGAATTACCAAGAAACTCAGAGAAATATTAAACAAAGATCTGAACATTGGGTATATTGTGTTAGTGGGAGGTTTGGCTGAGAGCCACATTCTCCGTCAGCACATCACTGATCAGTTTGGACGTCAGTATAAAGTCCTGTGTCCTCTTAGACCCCAGGAAGCGATCCTGAAAGGAGCCGTAGAGTTGGGGAGAAACCCAAAGTTAGTGGAGTCTCAGAGAAAACATTGAGCTTGGTTCAAATGTTTATCATGAAATTTAATTTTCTTATTTTTTGTTGTTCTGAATAATTTAGACAATGTGTAGTTTTGATTAGGTTTCTTTTGTTGGGGTGGGTTGTGTGTGATTGAATAACTTTCTTCATGGTAAATTTTTTTGCTGTACAAGAAACCAAGAAATCAGTTTCACAGAATAAAGTTTGTAAGCTTATATTTCAATTTATCTAGTAAATGTTTTGCTTTTGTTGGGAGGAAGCAACTTGCTTCATTCAATATTTTGTTTTAATCATTTTCTCTTCTCTTTGAGGTCACCTGGTCATGTGTTGCCATGGAAGCGCGCCCATGACCAGTGCTGACAAGGACCTGGTGTTTTCAATCAACCTCACTGTGTTTCAGAGGGAGGGGAGATGTTTTTGGATTTTGTTTGGGCCCAGATTGTTTTTGTTTTAGTTTTGAAGTTGTTAGTTGTAATGTAAATATTTTTTCTAGGAATATACTTTAGTACAAATGTTTTTTTTTTCTAAATGTAAACGGAAATGTTGACTGCACTCCTTAATTAGTCCAGGTAGGAGCCAATGCTTTAAAAGCCAGGTGATTTAGAGCAGAGGGAGACTCTCCCTCCTGTGTGAACACATGTCATGCTGTAAGTTGGAATGAAATGTTTGAAATACTGCATAAAGAAATACAGATGTAGAGCTCTACAATTTCTGGATCCAGTTTGATTTTTTTTTCTTCGCAAACCAACAAAGCTGAATTAAAATTTAAAGATAATTCTGATTTGACCTAATCCTCCTTCCTCCCTTCCGGTGCTGTTGTTTTGAGCCTTTGTTTTGAGTCATTTGATTTTTCTATTGCGATGTTTACACAACTAAAGTTTTAGAAAACTGATATTTGTGCTTTGGGTTTTGCTTCAGTTGATGACTAAACCCTCTGAAAAGGCTTATTTATTGTTCATGTCCTATTTTCATATAGTTGCATATGTATTAAGATCTCCGACTGTTTACATTAAACACATAAGAATTAGCTTTCTTATGTGTTTAATGAGTATGTATAATCTTTGATCATTATACATTATTTCAGAAAAAGTACAGATGAAAATATATGAACCAAGAATAAAAACATTGATTTATTTTTAATTCTTATTCCTCTCAACATTTCCTACAGGCAGCAACTGTAGTAATACATTTAATCACTAGATGGCGCCCTTAAAGCAGAAAAGAAGGAGACGGTTTGATTTGAGTTTCGCCACATTTAATGACGTCAGAGCCGCCAGAAGTTGAGTCTGAACAGAGACCTTCATCATGATCTGAGCTCCTCCTCTTCCTCTGTGACAGACAGAGGAGATCTCAGAGGAGCAGCAGGAGGAAGAGAGTGAGGAAGAGGAGGAGTCCTGCTGCTGAATGAACGGCTTGTTGGAGTGAAGAACAGGATCTGCTCAGAGGACTGAAGTTCTCCTGCTGCTGCTGCATCAGGTCAGACCTGCTCACTAACTTTCACCTTTCGCTGCTTTTTACCTCCAACCTCTGAGGTGGGTGGAGTCAGAGCTGCTTCACCTTCATCTTTAATGTCTTCATGTCTGAAAACAACCTGCAGATTATCTCAGTTTTCCAGGTCAAAGGTCAGTCTGATGGACTTTCTGCTGCATGTTCTCCTGATGTTTGGTGATGAAATGAAGAGTCAGTTTCAGTTTTGCTGTTTTCTTCTGGCTGCTGCAGAGAAATGTAGATGAAGAATCATCAGTCAGACTGAACTGCTGCAGCCTGTTCAGAGCTGAGATGTGATTCAGTCTCACATGATGGACAATTATCACCTGGAGACTCTTTAAATGTGTTTTATCACATTAATGTCTCATTTAGCTGTTTTTATCAGAACCTGAGCTGATGACCAGAACCAGATCAAAGCTGGTCACTGATCAGAGTGAGATCAGCAGCTGAAGCTGTTTAAAGTCAGACATCATGTATCAACCAGCAGCTTCATCAGCTGATGGTTTCCACCTGATCTCAGACTCTGAAGCTGCTCTCTGGGAATCAAGCGTGTCGTTTCTGTGTGAATCTCTGAGGCTGAATGTGGGAACCAGAAGCCGAGTCTCTCAGCTGTGAAGGATGTTTGTGAAACGGTCGACTGACAGGAAGGAATCTGCTCTGATGAAAACCTGCAGCATGATGGGAAGTTTTCTGGACAGAAAAGCTTCAGATGAACCTGAGGCTGAACTCTCAGTGCAGCTGCTGATGTTTTTGATCTTTGGATCAAGTTGATCATCAATAAATGTTCAACTGGTCGGTCCAGGAGAAAAGAGCTTGAAGAAATTAAAGCTCTTCATAATAAAACTACAACAAAAGTTGGAGTACATCTTTAAATAATAAACATTTTATTGTCTAATATGCAGGTTTCCTTTAGTGAATGTTTGCTGGTTTATAGCAAATGAAGCATCTGCAGCTAAAACACTTTTAACATGAACATATGAGAATCTTTCTGCTTAACTTAACATCAGTACAGTGTTGGGCTGATCTGTTGACTATTTTAATTATCGGACAGGAAAAGGTGTTTAAATGGTGATTTATTTTACAGAATTTAAGCTAAAATTACCACTTGATGAGTTCTGTGTTACCTTAAATGAAAAATGAAGACATGTTTTGTAAATTTTCCCCTAATTACTGCCCTGAGTGTGTTGTTCATTCAGCAAATGTTTTTTTTTATTACTAACTTAGTTGACCAATTATTGAAATAATTGCTACTTCCATTTTGTTAAATTAATATGCCTCACTCTGCAGTTCATAATGCTAATTAATTAATTTGCTGCTTCTTTAAGGTTGAAATCAGTACCAACATGTCGTCTCTTGGTCGAGTCTTAAACAGAATTAAAATCTGTTTAGGACCCCAAAAAGGCTCAGGCCGGACCTGCATCCAGTTGGTACTGGGAGACTGTGGTTCTTACTGGACTTAGCCTAAGTTGGGTTGTTGAGGTTGTGAAGCTGAGACGGCAGCATCATGACCTGAACATCAGTTTATCTGGAAATAAAACAGTTTCTTTTTACTGGACCATGAGAGCTGCTCTTGTTTTGAATTGTGTTCTGTGGTTATTACATCTGTAGCAGGTTTATTTGGATTTTTGGATTCATTTAAATGAAACCAGTTTTCCCAGTAAACGTTGAGCTCAGGCTTCCAGTTTCCAGCTGAATGTCTGAATGTTTGTGGTTCAGTGTGAGAATCAGCAGCAAACTGTTTCCATCCTGATAACAAACTCTGTTAATGACAAACACAGACGGCTGAGTGTTCGCTGACCTCAGTTTCTCTCTCTCTGGTTCCTGGTTCTGTTGGTTCTGACAGAATCAACAGAACCTGCTGATAACGAACATTCCCATCAGTCAGAGTCACAGTGCCGGGTTTTATCTGAGGCTGAAACTGTTATTGATCTGCTTTCAGCTGTTCGCGGGTCGCATGACTTCATCGGAACCGTTACCAACAGAACCGAGGAGTTTCTGTGACCTTCAGCTTCTCTGCAGGAATCAGTTTTATTTTCTGTTTGGATCACATGAAGATCGTCCTACAAACTTCTGTTTCCTTTCCCATCTTAAAATCAAGCGAAATTGGCGTCAAATGTTTGTGCAGCAAAATTTTTGTTTGTACTCCTGTTGTTTAAAAATATTAATAAATGTTTGCAAAGGTCATGAAAGGTCAACCAGTCATTCACCCCACTTTTACAAAATCAAACAAAAGTGGTGTCAATCAGTTCTGATATGTTTGTGACGCAAAAACTTTTATTTGTGGCGCTATCATTTTAAAGATACTAATGAAATAGTTTCCAGAGTTTATCAGCCAGAAATATATTCAAAACAAAAGCATCACAAATGGAAATTTCTGCTGCACAAATGTAGCAGAGTTGATGGACACCAATTTAGTTTGCGTTTTAAGAAAGTGGGGGTCTGGTTTACCTCTGATCTCTGGAAACATTTTTATTAATTCCTTTGAAATGATAGCAGAACTTTACAAATATTTTTGTATGGTAAAATGTTTTTGCTGTACAACCATTTTGTTTGCTTTGGGTAAGGTGGGAGGGCCTGTTGACCTTTGACCGTTAAACTTTCATTAATATCTTCAGAACAAAAGCAGCACAAACAAATTTTATCAGCATAGATGCAGCAAAGTTGAGGGACACCTAGGATGCTTTATTTCAAAAGTGGATGAGCTAGTTGATCTTATATCGCCTCTGAAAACATTTAAAATGATAGCAGCACAAACAAAAAAAATTCAGCACAATTTTGACACCAATTTAGTTTTATTTGAAGAAGGTGAGGAGACCAACTTCACTCAGGTCGTTCTGTTGACTTAAAGGGAAATAAAGTTCAATGTTTAGATAAAAGTGCTTCTTTCAGAGAAAGCTGATTGTTTTTAGCAAATATTGAAGGTTTAAAATCCTTGTATGGCAGCAGCAGAGAGTTTGAACAGGAAAATGACCAGCAGGCTGCTGCTGTTTGTTCAGAAAATACAGATAAAATAACCAACCAGCCAAATATCTACGACATCCAGCAGACAAGAAGAAAACATTCAGCTAATCCCTAAAATAAATTCAAGTTGGTCATGAGTCTGTTCTCTAAAACAGAGTATTGGGGCCATTGACAGAAAAAATCCATTTTAAGTTGACTTTTACATATTTACAAAAAAACTCTGTTATGTCAAAAAATTGTACATTGGCAAAAAATATATATATAATTTTCCATGATTGAAGGCATAAAACGAAACATATTTTCAAACATAAATTGTGGAACGTGTAAGAAAAAAACGTGAAGTTTATTGAGATCACAGTCATATATTTGCAACAAAAAGTGAAAGAAGTCCTCGAAACTTGCAATGAAAGTTGAAGTTTTCTTCATTAACTGAACTTTGCTGAGGTGAAGCTGTTTTTCATCACTGATGACCTGATAGTTAAGCAGGCGTCTGTCTGTGTTTCTTCCTGACAGCATGATGAGTGATGTCCGACTATCTGCTGCTCCTCCTCCTCTCTGTGAGGTCACAGCTTCACCAACAGGATGTGGTTTCCAAAGCAACGAACCACCAGCTTTCATCCTGCCGCCTCGAAACGTCAGGGTCAGCCTGGGGGGAGACGCCCGACTGGAGGGAAAGGTGAGGCGTTAACTCCAACAGGAACATGTCGGATATATCGCACGTTTCTAAATAATTTATAGTTTTACTGAAGCTACAGTAGCTTTAACAGAAAACCGCTGTGGGTGCGGATCTCAGTTCAAACGACAGGAAGCTGATTGATAAACAGAGCTGCTTAATTCTTCCTCATTTGTGGTTTTCTTCATGTTTATTATCTCTGAGTTTAGATCAAAGCCTCCGAGCCAAATGAAGAAAATGACTTTGCAGAATGTAAATAGAGTTTTACAGTTTCTCTCATCTCAGACTTTTCAAACTTATTATTATGATGGAGAATAAAGCTGCTCTGGATTTAATAAAAGGTTTTCTTCTTCTTAATAACATTCTATCACTGCTAAGTGTTAGAAAGTATCTTTTAGTTCATTCACTTAATAATAAATATGAATAGTTTATGTGAAAACTAAAAGAAATCATGAAGGGAAAAAGAGCAGAAGGATTTACAAACTTATATTTCCCCCATTCACATATATAAAGAAAATTAGCAATTCAGCTTAGAAAATTATTAGACATATTTCAAATACACAAAAAAGATAAACCATCAGCTTATTCCATCTCATATTGTTTCATCAAAATTATTCTGACATTTATTTTAAAGGCAGAAGGAGGTTTAGATAGTTTTAGTTGTTTAACAGCATTTAATTTCCCTTTGGGATCATGAAAGTATTTTTGAATTGAATTGAAATGAATCCCAAGATTGTTCCATAAACTGACACCTTTAACTGAATGCATCGTTCATTGTTCTGAACCTAAATGTTTTGAAAATCTGAAGAAGACTCTTCATCAAAGTGTTAGAGCAGAAAACGAGGAGCATCTTTCATCTGTTTGCCTCTGAACTCAACATCAGGAACAAAACTCAGAGCTGCTCTCAGGTCAGATCAGGACCATCTAACTGTGAATCAGTCAGCTGATTCAGTCTGCTCTGTTTTTACTCCTGCTTATATGAAGGTCCAACGCGCTTAGAAACAGCAGTTCTGCTCCGGGGCCTCAAATTTATCTGTAAGAAGAATGTAGGACTAATCCCAGAGCGCCTGAACGCACCGTCAGTCCACAAGCATGATAGATGGAGCCGTAAGCCCTGTTGGCTGCTGAGCTGGAAGTCGTCAAACAGTCGCCACATCTGTACTCCACATGGTGCACAAACAAGCCCCACTTTAGGCTGTTTGGGTTTCTGGTTCTGGTCTTCATGGGTCAGTCAGAGACCAACAGGATCAGTTAACGCTCAGCTTCTCTGGTTCAACGAAGCTGGTTTCAGCTACCTGTTGGCAGGGAATCCTGACATCTTAAGGTAATAAACTGGTTCAGCAGGAAGTTTTTATTTATCTCATGTGGAGACATCTAGTGGTGAAGTTGTAGATTGCAGCCAACAGAATAATTTTAATTCTTCTTTGAACAAGTTAGGCTATTGTTCTGCACAAAACCTGTTAATTACATGTTTTAATATAAAATCATTCTTAGAAGATGAGATTTTATGTCCATTCTGGCTAGTTCAATCTCCTTTTAGAAGGAGTTGTTTTAGGGCCTCCTGTCACTTTAAATCCAAATAACCTGCTGTTGGCCACGCCCCCAACTCAATGTTTACACTCACACATGAGAATTGCTGCAAACAGATGTGCTTTTATGTAACTGTACACGTTTGAAAAGCAGAAGTAGAGCCTCTTGCACAACCAACAAGAATTCAGCTAGTGGTTTCTGGATGACAAGTCAGGAACAAAACACTTGTCTTTTCCAGCAGCCATTGTACAGCAAATATATAGCGGTAAAACCAGCTGATCAAACATGATGGAGATTTGATTGGGTTGCTAAACGAGTTCGGATGGGTTTGCTAAGTAGCTGCGCAGTACCTGTCAGTTGTGACTTAAAAATCTGGAGGTTTATGAAATGGAAAATTTTTCTGACACCAAAAAAACATGAACTCATTACCATTTGTTGTCTGGTTTTGGTTTTTTAAGCAGTTGGGCTGTTTTTAGAAGCAGTTCAGGCTCAAAACCAAAACTGTGCAAACTGTGAACTTTGCATAAGTTTTCCAAGTTAATTTAGGAGCTGTTGCTGGTAGAACTTTATTTTGAAAATAATTCAGTTCCTGCTCAGACGGTGCTTTCAGTGACCTGTTGGAAAGTTGATTCTTTAACTTTTGGCTGGAAAAACTTGAATTAGTTCATAGCGATGACTTGAAACTGAGAAGTCTGAGTAGAGCTGTTTGGTTTTGTCAGTCTCAGGATTTCTGCAGCTTTCTGTAGTTTGTTTTTTGCTTCTCCCCTCAGAACGGGATGTTTTACTCGTAACAATGTGTGCAGTCACATAAATTACCGAATCTGTTTGCCCAGTATGTTGAAATGTGAGCAAATGCATGCCGGTCATATTTTCTACTGATGTCTGTTCATACTTAAGGAAGATTGTTTTATTGTTGCAAAGGTAAAGTTAGGTTTGAGCATTACTGCATTAAACTTGAAGTTATGAAATCAGACTTTTGAAACTTTATTTAGAGAACATTAATCAATATTTGCTCCTATGTTAGGCTGTAATTTATCTCAAATATATACAGTAAATCTTTGTTTTAAGAAATGAAGGTTCATAGTTTAACAGTTAAAGCTGAAAATTCAGGTTGCATGTTTGTTTCTGCAGGCAGAGGTGTTACTGAGATCATCTAGATGAATGCATGGCAGAGAGGAAGCAAAGCAGAGGGAAGCTTGAAGAAAAGTTTTAAGACGTTGTGCTATTTTAAAACTTTCTGCCTAATCATTGCACATTTTGATCAAGTTAAAAGACAGAAGTTGAAGCTAAAAAAAGAGAATGTGGTTTCGAATATGCAAATTAGACCTTGATGAATATTCCTTCCATCAATTATGCATGTATGTATGCAACATTTTGTTGATCTCGCATAAAGAACCAAAAAAACAGAACAGAGCAGCTTTGTGCTAATATGGATATGGATATTCCAACATAGCTGAGAAAATAAGGACACAAAATCATACAAAGTTTTATCTAGTTTCTACTGAAAATGTATTAGTACATTTAAAATGAGACAAAACTAACATACAAGTACCTTTTCATCAAATCAATCAATCAATCAAATTTTATTTGTATAGCACATTTCAGCAGCAAGGCATTTCAAATTGCTTTACATCACAACAAACATAAAAACACAAAGTCATGTAACAGAATAAACAATCAAAACATTAATTTAGACGGCTGTCAAATGTATAACTTATCCATTTATCTAAATGTTTTACTTTGTGCAGATCCTGATCTTTGACATACTTCCAGTCGTTTGATTTTAGGCTGTCTATTGGCTAATTTTTACTTAACCCTTTCCCTATCATGAAGATATAGGAATTTGTTCTAAGTCAATCATTCCTTAATATTGATGAAAAAAAAAAGTAAAGTTCATTGTCAGTTTGCTTCACTTTAAACATGGGAAAAATGTTCTGTTATAACTCCAAAAATTTCCCAATGATAGTATCTTTTTAATCAATATTAAGGATTATCAATTAAAACAATATTTTATTGAAAAGTTACTTGTAAGTTAGTTTTGTCTTATTTCAAGTTCACTAAGATATTTAAACTAGAAACTATAACACTATATAAGAGTTTGTTTTGTGAAAAGAGGCACAAATATGACATGAGATGTCAAATATCTTTTTTTTTTTTTTTTTTTAACTGAGAAATATATATTTCATAAACTTTATGTGAGCTTTGACGCTGCTTCCTTCTGGTCATCTAAACTCCAAACCAGAACTGTCACGCTTCTCCTCTCTGCTGGATATTTAGCTTTGTTCATTGTGTTTCAGGTCAGAGGTCAACCTGAGCCGCAGGTCACATGGTACAGAGACGGGGAGCCTGTGATTGGTGGAGGACGCTGCTCAGTAGAGCGAGGTGGGCGTGGCATTTTCAGCCTCCTGGTGGGCGCAGTCACAGAGGAGGATCTGGGCTGTTACACCTGTCAGGCGACCAATGAGGCGGGGAGTCGGCAGGTTACCGTGGAGATCCTGCTGGAAGGTACCAGTCCTTATTTCACACACATTTCTGAGAGCAAAATAACAGAAACTAACAGAGATGATCTGATAGGAGAATATCTTAGAGTCCTGAAACAGCAGAAAGTCTTCCTGTCAGTCGCTGCGTTTCAGTTGGCCTGAAAATTGTGCAAATTGGAAATGAGAAAATAAATTAGTTTTATGGAAACATGGTTTTTTGGCTGTGTCAAAATTTGTGTATTTCACAAAACTGCAAAGGAAACACTTTTTGGATCACAGAAGTCATGTGATCAACAAGTGGATGTTACTACTGGTAGAAAAAATGTAAAAGACAAAAGGAAGTGGTAGAACGATGATAATACTGCATGTTTGGTCTCAGATGATTTGATTGGTCAGAGCTAATATTTCAATTATGTCAATAAATCACAATTGGTTGGAAGGTTTCACGTTCATACAGATTTTGTTCTGAATTAAAAACAGGGTTTCTGTCTGATCCATCATTTTGCGGAAAGAGAGGGTGAAATAATCATTTTCTAACCTCTTCTCTCACTTTTCTTCTCTATTTCATGGTACTACCAACTCACAGGAAACTGTAAATATTTCTTGCAGTCTGATGGTCTTGAAAACTCAATTGCTTTTTGCCCTGATTGTAAGTTTTATAAACTTTATTCATGCAATAAATTTGTGCAGCTGTTTGAGAAAAGCAGAGATAATCGGTTGAACAGACTGTTCCACAACTTTGCAGCCATTTATAGGTGAAATATTCAGTAAATTATCGGTCCAGTTGGACCTTCCTCTGGTTCCCAGTTTGCAGTTTGGCTCATCTTGATACACACATGTACTTTCACAGAAAGCTCCTGAAGTTTTACTGTTAATCTGACAGAAAGTGTATTCTTTTTAGAGTCGCATTAAAAAGGAATTTATAAATTAACTCAATGTCCTCTATTTTTTACAGCTGTGTTGGTTTGTGTCTTTACTTCTCTAAATACATGAAGGAGAAAACACTCATCAAAGAGCAACTTTCACCTGTTTATTGCATCAGGCGGCAGATAAAACACAATAGACACAGTAAAGTAGATTAAGAAGAAAACTTACTTTTGACTGGAGATCCTCATATAATCCTCAATGCACCTTATTTACAAAATACAAACAGATTTGTATTTATCATTTTCTGGTTTATGATAAATAAACAAAATTTATTCACATCTGCATGTGAGGCATTTGCAGGAATGTTCCACAATCTTAAGGTTTGCATTTAGATCCAGCAGATCACAATGTATGAATTTAATACATTCATACTTTTAAGCAGCAGGGTAGCTGTCTTATTTGTTTTTTTTTGAGAAATTGTTTGCAGGAATATCATGCAAACTTCTCCTGGATGAATTTAAACTTCCTGAACATCTCTGACCTGATTTTTGTAATTGCAGAAAGTCAGCTGATCGCTTTAATCTCTTCTCCCTCTTCAAAATGAACAGATTCCAGCAGATCACTAATCGTAATCTTTATTAGTGTCAAGCAGTTTGCCTGGCTGCTTTCCTCTAAATGCATTTATGGCACTTCACTTAAACATGGACATTTTGGGTCATTTCGGTCAGATTTGCCACTTTGAGACACTTTAAATACCTCAGTGAAAATGACCCACTGAGCTAAGTGAAGCGTTTTCTGCTCCGCTGGGCTGCAGAACTGAACCGCTGATCAGCATCCAGCTGAGAAAACATTGTTCAGCAACTGGAAAAGAATTTGTTTCGTTAACATGCAGCATAACTCGCTGTGTTATTATTATTATAACGATTACTATAGTTTATATAACTTCTCTCAGCAGATGGTTTGTTTCAGCTCATTTTCTGATCTGTAATTAGGAGGAAATTTTAACTTTATGCCAGAATATACACACATGTTGCAGCTGAATAGAAAGTAAAGGAATTCTGGTTCTGTTGTTAATATGTTGAGTCCAAACAAAGTTTCTACAGCTCAATCAGAACCTGAACTTTTTCTCTAATGTTCAAATGTTTTTCCACCTGCAGAAAACTACGGGAAGCAATACATCCTGCCGTCCTGGAAGAGATCAGGGTGAGCTCCTACAGTCTCTCTGTCCTGTTGGAGGATCTCCTGCTGCAGACGAACTCCCTCTGCTGCTGCGGCTCCTTTAAATCATTACTGAGGTCCATTAAATGTCTCAGAATCTCCTCTGGAGGCTTCAGGCTCAGAACCTGCAGCTGTCTGAAGTCGCATCAGCAAATTTACCGTTACAGCTGCTTCCTCTGCAACATCTTATAAAATCACTGATTATTTACAGCTTTAGCTCACATTAAGCGATACAGGACGCTGTAGAGAGGTGACTACATCTCCCATGATTCCAGGTCCCGCTCCTCAGCGATGGAGAACCGGACCAGCATCTGGAGCGAGAGTCCACCAAAGTTCATCTCCAAACCCAGCAGAGTGCTGGTCAGACTGGGACAGAGCGGGAAGTTCTCCACCAAAGCCACAGGACGGCCTCAGCCGCAGGTCACATGGTACAAGGTGGGCGGAGCCTAACTGACCCTGAGAGCTGAAACATGTTTGGATTTCATAGCTTGATGAATTTATCTGAGAATAAGTCCAGAAATCTGAGCAGAAGTAAAATGATGAATGCATAGATGTATTTCCTTTGACCATATAATTGAATAATTTGGCTTTTCAAAAATAAATTCGCTGAATCAAAACATGCCAGTTTCTGACAAAACTCTAGAAAACTGGGAGATATGGTAAATTATTCTGCAGATAGGAATCTGAAAATAAAACTTGAGGGATTACCTTCTAAATGACCTTCTTATAATTTGGTCTTTGCTCTGATCCAATGATTTTACATATAATCACAAAATGTTGCAGAATCCAGAATTGTATTTAATCTCAGAAGGAACTAAAAGACTCTGCACTGAAACGTTTATGTTGCGCTTTCTTTCATCAATCATTTCTGAGATGATACATCTGCAGGTTTTTACTCCATAAGAAGGAAAATACAGAGAAGTTCAATTATTGTAACATTTAGTTTGACCTGCAAACTGTAAGGAGCCAAAAAAACATTCAGGAAGAAATAATTTATTACTAATGATGCAAAAATAATGACTGCATTTGAAATGTGTTGCGTCTACAGGTGATTATGATCAGAATTTAAAAACGTTGTATGATGGTTTGAATAAAGAAAACTGTAGAAGCTGGAACCTTCTGCACAGAGGATTTACTCAGAAAACAAAGCAGATTTTTATAAACATGTTAGAGAAACATTTGCTGCAGACTGGAGGAAACAGAAAAGATAAATCAGAAAACCGGAGAGAAGCAAGCACTTCGCACGTCGTTAATCATGGCAGCTGACAACATTTGCAGGTTGTTCTGTGTTTTTTCTGGAACAAACGAGAATGATACTATAAACACACATAGCACGGCAAAAGCATACCGTACACCATGAAGCTAAAAATATACAATACAAAAAATAAATACTGTTGAAAATAAGTTCAAGTAAAGTAAATGGCATCATCAGTCAAACATTTTTATAATTATGTGTACTACATAATGCAGTACACAGCTGCATTATGATCAAGACATAAATTTCACTGCACAACTGTCAATTTTTAATAATTCCACTTTAGGAAACGGAAATTATTATTGTGAATTAATTACTTTTCGAGCAACAAATAGGCTACAGATTAAAGAAGATTAAAGATTGCAAAACTCTTTAATGTAAACCGCCCTTGAGGAGAGGCCACCCTGGGAGTCTGCCGTCTTCATCCAAATCAGAACCAGCTGCTGCTGGTTGCCGTTTCTGATCAGGAGGTTTATGATTAATGTTGTTAAACTGCTTGCTGAAGGTCGTGTCTGTCTTTATTTGCTTGTCCAGGGGGAGGTGGAGCTTCAGTCTTCTGGTCGGATCAGCGTGTTTGAACTTTCTGGTCGTCACTTCCTGGAGATAAAGGAAGTTCATGTGGAGGATGCAGGAAGTTACATGTGTTCAGTCACCAACAGCGCCGGAGCGGCCACCGCCAGCGCTGAGCTTATAGTTCAAGGTGAGACAACCAATCAGAGCCCAGGATGGTTTCGTGTTCAATACGTCTTCTCTCCTGCAGGGGTCAAACAGGTCAGAGAAAAGCAGAGAATCAGAGATTAGGATCATGTGAAGCAGGAGCGTCACTAGGCTGTAAGGACAAGGGGGGCTTAACCCCCAGGAGATTCACAGCAAACGTAGAGGACGAACACAACATTTCTCCAACAGCAACAAAAATGGAACAGTTGCTTTTCAACTTTTTAAATAGTTTTCAGAGTAACAGAAACCTTTTCTATGTTCTACTAGAAAATGAGTTTTCTAGTAAATGTGCAAAGTTTCATGCTTGTATCACCTTCAATTCTAGCCATATTTTACACCAATCTTCCAAACTATTAATAACATAAAGGGAAACTAACATAATTATGATCATGTTTGAGTTAAAAATGGTAGCTCATATGATTATTTCAACTCATAATCTGGCCACATTTTATGTAATTTGTTGATAAATTTTAGTATAAAAAACAAAACCAGAAAAAGATTAACTTAAAAACCACCAAGTTATTTATGGAGACTTCAGCCTTGTGACACCACCTATGTGAAATCTGCTGCATGTTGTTCTGATCCAGTAGAGGAGGCGCTGCAGCTCAGACTGGTTCCAGTAGAACTGTTGGAGGTCTTGAAACTGGGTGTGGAAATCTCCATCTTGGTGTTTTTACACCTAAAAATTAAGATTAGACACTTTTGTTGAGGACTTCTGTGTTTGTTCCACCTTCATTTTGAATTTCAGTGTGTGAAAGATCATTTCTGTCTCCTTCAGGTGTTCCTGAAGCCTCATCCAGGTGAGGCGATTCTGTCTCTAACAAACTTCACTTCCAGCCTGTTGATGTTTTATAAAACTCCTGCAGCTTCTCCAGCCTCTATTATCAACCTGCCTCTTTGCTGAGTCATTAACACACCAAGGTTTATCTGAAACCACCTGATCAGGATGTAATCTCCATATCAAACTTTTTAGACTTTATATTTCAAGTTAAACATGTAGAAGATCATATCAGTGAAATGCCTCTGCACAGTAACCACTAACCACTGCTCGCAAAATATAGCAGCTTTGACTGCAAAATGCAAATAATACCAAGTATTTTTGGTCTAGTTGCTGCTACAACTATCTTTGTGTGCTTTAAATTAGACTAAGCTAACTGACATGTAACTTTTCAGCAAGATATTGGAGCTTGTTTTAGTAAATCACTCATAATATAAGTAAATAATATAAGTTCCACTGGCAGATTATTTCACTTCTGACATCAGGAAAACGTCTTCTTACAAGTGAAATAATCTACCAGTGGAACTAGTATTTATTTTCTCAGTATCAAGGAATTATTCAATTAAGACAAGCTCCTATATTTGGCTGAGAAATTATTTTTAAGTTAGTGTGCTAAGATATTTGCACTAAGGTTTTTGCTGTGTTGAATTTTAAAGGTGTTAAGAGGTTTTTGGCAAATAACATCTTGAGTTTGTTTTTTTTCATAAAGCTGGCCGCAGTTTGAAGAGTTAAGCCATCTTTTTTTCTGCACATAATCACAAAACTAACACTGTCCTGCTGGATGCCACAACTTTAAGATGAAACAAAAACATCCCACTGTTGAAAAACTGCAGGGTTCATCCATCTGAGGAGCCACCAGCCAGGAAACCAGTAGAGGGCAGCATTTCTCCCAGTGCTGGCAGGTCGACTGCAGACCAGCAACAGGGACAAACTGCATCCCGGAGGAGCAAACCCCCTGTAGAGCTCCCTCACGTGGCTGGAAAGATTACTGCAGCCGCTCAGGTAACTAAGAGGAACAGATGTTTTCTTCTTTCCTTTTTAAGCAAGTTCTTTAACTGTGTCTTTATTAAACTAAACCAAGATGATTATGCAAATTTCATACATGAACATTATGGTTAGAATCATAATGCTTCAAATTAACTGACCATTTGAAACGGGAAAAAGCAAATGTTGGTTGATTTCACAACTACACGCTTCTGCACAAGAGCGCCCCCTGTTGGCCACCAGTAGAACTACATTTCAGGTAAACTAAATCTAGCTGTGATCCGTCAAATATTTTATTAAACTCAGTATTGATGGTGAGTCTCGATCCAGTTTTAGGATGTTCTAATTAGAAACCATTGCCAAAATAAAAGAAACTAAAATAATAATACAATATTAAAGTGATTAAATAACTTTAATTTTAAGATGCATATATTAAATTGAAGTACAACCCAAATTGTGTTTGTTTGATTTTGGCCAAATTTTAATTTTATCTGATTTTGAATTTTTATATTTTAATTCATAATATCATAAATTATAATATGAACACCTTTCACATTACTGGTTTGCAAAATATATTCACCTGGTGGCGCCATTGTGTAAGTGACGTCATTTTTAAAATGTCAATTAAGAACAAGACTGTGTTGGAATGGCCCGCTCATTTTGGACTTTTTCTTTTCACTTTGCCTTAGTTTTTAAGAACATCTGAACTAAACCCTTTAACCTGCTACAGGTTGCATTAAAATGTTAAAATGTGGAGCATTTCGTTTATCATGTAAACTCTGTTTTTGCAGATTCAGTGCAGTCGAGCTGATCCGGTTCAAACAATCAAGGTGGCGCCGTCTGCATCCAGCTGCAGCAGGTTAGAGCCTCTTCTGCAATTATTGTCGGTTATTTTATGTTACAGTTTTGGTGTAAATAATAATTTTAATGCAGCTGCAGGCTTTGTGAAATTACGTGAATAGTTTCTAAGTCTATTCCAGCTCTATTATTTGTTTATTTATTTAATTAGCTGTCAAACATAGCCGCTGTTTGCTTTCAGAGCTTTGAGGAGATCCACATCAGGTTCTGGTCTGCGGTTTGAAGCTGTTCCTCTGGACCAGGAGGCCACAGAAGGAGCCCAGGTCACATTCACATGTCAAGGTACGTCCAGGGAGAGAACAGACATGGGAAGGAAGAGTTTATTTGGCCAATCTAATGTTCAAATGCTTTCATTTGTGCAACCAAAGGTTAACAAACCTTGTTGTTTTAGATTCTTTTTAGGTATTTGTTAATATTAACCTTTTCAAGCTGTAACTTATTTCAGAAAAGTGATAAAGTAAAATTGTTGTCTCTTTATAATTTTCTTAAAATATTACAAAAACAAACGGCAACAACATGGAAATAAAAAAATGTTATTTGACTGATGTGGTAAAAAAAACCCAAAAAAACAACCTGACATTTGATGCTGATATATTGGCATCTCTGTTTAAAATCATTGACTCTGATCAGATTTCTCTGCCTTCAGTCTCTTCTGTTGCTGACGCCATGGTAACCTGGCTCAGAGACGGGAACCCAGTGAGGACGGGTCCTGGACATCAGGAGAGACGGGACGGGACTCGTCTGATTCTCACCATGGACAGAGTGACACAGCTGGACAACGGGACATACGGATGTCGGCTCAACACTCCTGAGGGACTCGACGTTGCCTCGGCAACATGGAGGCTGCACATCAATCGTACGTCCGCCACACCAGAGTTTCTCTGTCCCTCCGTTTGTCCATTTACAGAGTTACAGCGTCTCGTTGTGTCCCCTCAGGTGCGTCCAGGTGTCCGGTGTTCCTCAGTGAGCTGGAGGACTGCAGCGTGTCAGAGGGTCAGCCCATCAACCTGCAGGTCCGTGTGGGGGGAAAACCTGATCCCAACATCAGCTGGCAGCTCAATGGTCAGTGTGACAGAAAAAATCTCTGCAGGGTCTCTGTTTTCTACAATGGAGAATTACAGCCATTTTCAACAGAAAAAACATAAATTTCAGCCAGAAATCTCACAAATTTTTGAGTTTTGAAAGTCAAAAATGTTCAACTTCTTAATATCAGAAATTTACAAGTTTTTTTTCTATAAATTTTTTTTTTCTTGCAAAATTGTGATTTTGGAGATCAGTAATTTTCGGGGTTTTTTTCCCCAGAACATTTTTGACATTCATTTCCAAATTTCAGTTTTTTTCTCCTACAAATTTCCAACATTTGAAACTTTTTGATTTTTTTTAGCTCATATATATATATATATATGTGTGTGTGTCTGAGATTAATCTGAAAATGTCTGGCTTTTATGGCAGGAATTTACTCAATAGTTTTTCTTCATGTTTTCCTCCTTTGTTGTGCGTTGACTCAGCAACAGTGGAAACGTTTCAGCAGGATTAACTGCATGAGGCTGACGTGTCCAGCAGAGGACAGCAGACATGCAGGAACACAGACAGAAGAAAATATTTCTTCTCATATTTCTTTATCTATTTATTTAGCTCTATATGAAGATATATTGTGTTGTCATGTTTTGGCTCCCAGCAACTTTTTGCTTTGCTAAACAGAGTTTGTGCCGGGCAACGGGGCAGAATGCAGGTTGGCTGAGCACAGAAAGAAAAACATAAATCCAGATAAGATAATAAGCAGCAGAGTGGAAACCTGCTGAGAAAAACCGTTTAAAGCCAGGAAAGAGATTCTGTTTTTAGGCTTTATTTTTAGAAAACTGGAGTTGATAAAAAAAAAAAAAACTGAATGGAAAAATGGAAACATCAGAGAGATGCATCAAATCAACACTGTAAAACATCACAGACAAGTCCAGTAAATTATATTTAAAAAATGTCTGGATCTCTTTCTGTCTGGATGCCAAACCTTCCAGATCTGCTTTTTAAAATGCAGAAATATTAAAGATGAAATAGGATTATAGTAAAAGGATGTTTAATGAAAAGATGGAAAGCCATCCTCGTCTACAATTACCATTGAGTAATTTTGAATCAATGAGTTTTAACATTTAATTTCCCTTTGGGGTCAATTAATTATACCTGAATTTGACACCAGTGGAAACTGTCAGCAACATTTACATTTTGGGAGTCACTGAAGCTTGAGAAAAAGTAGCTATTTATAATCGCCAATGAAATAAAAGTACCTTCATTAAAATGTTTCTAAGTAAATTGTGGCCTTAACATAGCTTGATTATCTTATGTTAGACTATAAAACATGCATCCATGCGTTGAAGGACAGATTAGGTCTTTGTTTAATTTCCGAAATGTTTCTCCTGTATTTTCCTAAAGCTGACAAATTAAAGAAGAAAGAGATTTTCAGAGCTGGAACAACCAGCCGTGTTTTACAGAGAGCTTGTCGTTCGACAGTTGAACAGCTTCAGGACAAGAGCTGGAAGCCATATAAAGACAAAACATGCTGCTGCAAGGAGCGCACACACGGGAACACACTGAGAGCGTTTGGCCGACCCAACAAGGGCATGCACAGCAAGTTCACCGTGTTTCAGAGCTGCACTCCATCATGCTGTGGGACTCCTGCTCTCTGCCAATCCAGTCACTCCTCCACCTGAAGTCCTGAGTTACTCCACAGTTTGAGGGCCTGAAATAAATCTACTCACACAGCAGCTGCTTTAAACGTCAGATGTAAAGGTTGAATCCTCCTGCTGCGGCTAAAATAACTAAAACAAAGTAACTTTCTGCGCTTCTAAATATTGTAAATTTGTCTTTCTTATGGTTTAGATTGTAATGATGAGAACCTACTGTTTATCAGCCACACATTTAGTCAAACCTACTCCCACATAAAACAACAAAATAGATCTGGACGATACAAGAGTTTTGTTATTTGATATCTTTGATTATTAATGATTTTGTTTGTTTTTTTTTTGTTCTAAAGGAGCTGTACAATGAAAAATTAACATTTTGCACGTTTTCGAACTTCCATTTGGGTTTCAACTCCTTCTGAAAACAGCCTTAAAAACCCACTCCACTGTGTCCAGGCAATAAGTTGATAATTTCTGGTGTCTGGAAAATGACCTGTTTCAAACCATCCAGAAACCACTTGCTCCGTTCTTGCTGGTAGTGCAGGAGGCTCCACTTCTGCTTTTCAAAGAAGCATAGTTGTATAATTGTATTTTTGTTTGCAGCCATTTTAACATGGGGGAGTAAACGTTGAGTTGGGGGTGTAACCAGCAACAGATTACTTGGATTTAAAGTGACGGGAGGCAAATAAGATAATAAGCAACAGATAAATATGTGATTTTCTTATAAATTGCTGGTGTGACTTTTTCTGTTTAAGCCATGTAGTTGCTAGGTAACCAAAAGGTGAGTGAGTTAATACCACTAACCTTGATATTCAGGTCACTAAAGAGTAACTAAAATCTTTCCTCTGCCTCCATCTCCCAGAATGCTTTGCGGCTCTGAATCGGACTGCAGTGAATATTCTCAGACTGTTGATATTGATCACGTGTTTTTCACAATATAAATGTACTTATTTATCGTGAGCAGTATAACTGCAGTTTATTCTTTCTCAAATTTTAACATTATCAGGACAATGTAAGAAAATTGTGCAGTTGTGATATAATTGATAATGTATCATTGTGATTTTAATATCGGTTGATATCATGATATCTGCTGCTTGTTTCTGCTCTGTTGGGATGAAGATGATGAAGTTTCTTCTTCCTCCTTCAGGTCGTCCTCTTCCTCCCAGGACTCGGTCCTCACATGTTGGGGGCGTGGCCAAGGTGATGGTGCAGAACGCATCACGCCATGATGACGGCGTCTACGTGTGTGTGGCGGAGAACATCCACGGTCGAGCAGAGAGCAGTGCCCGGGTTCAGGTCAAAGGTCAGAAGAGTCACTAACAGTGATGAGGAAAGAAATTTTAAGGTCACAAACTCCATTAAATTAAAATGCAAAAAAAATGTTTATAAATGTTCTTTCCTTTTTTTATTTTTGCCTGCTTAATAATAATTGTAATTTTTCTGAGATCTATATATCTCAAATTCACCCAATATTCTACTTTATTCTATTCTATTTAAATATATTATGATTGGCAGGTTATGTCTCAGTATAAAAAAGTTGTTTTTATAACACAAGAGTTAATGACTTATAACAAATTAGCTACTAAATCAAAATCACTGAAAGTTTTGTTAGATAAGCTGCAGTATTTTCTCATTAAATTAAATATAAACATTTATTTTTATCACATTTAATAGTCTGGCTTTCTCTCTTGTATGAAGCAGTGCCATTAGTTTTATTGTTGCACAAGAAGATACTCATCAACATTAAGTTATTGATTTATTTTTTCCTGTCTGATAGGACAAGTTTTCATGAGTCTCAGTTGTTGTTTATGAAAATCCCAAATTTATTTCAGTTGGCCAATCATTCATCAGCATGCAAAACAGAAACCTTCATCACAGCTTTATAAGGAAAATCAGGGAACGGGAGGAAAATTTGACAGACGCAGGAAATCCCCAGCTACACAAACTCAGTGAAATATCAGCAGATTCCCACAAACTGACCCACTCGGCCCACTGAGTCCTCCTGATGTCCATGTGTGGACATTAAAACCTGATCTGAGACCAAAACAAATCTCTGCGTCTTACAGCTGTGGATTTAATCAACTTTTTATTTTCAGTTTAGCTTCTTCTCCAAACAATTTAACAGATATAATAGCTCTTATCAGTCTTTTAGTCACTTTCCACTTTCTCTTTTTCTTTCTCGATGCAAAAACAGAGAATTAACCTGAGAATCTGTTAATAACAAATGTGTGTTTTCAGCCCCTCATAATGACCTCACCGTAAACAGCTCAGCCATTTTGTTTGATACAACCTCCTTACTTCCTGCCTTTATGATGAAACCCATTCAGTCAATCTTCTCTTTTCCCAAAAACAGACAAATTTGTGCAGAGCACAGCTAACGGTTAGCACATAGCAACTGTTAGTTGTGCTAATTTTTTCTTACTCTATTAAAGACAAAAGATTACCATATCTTGTTTCGCTTTCTGTTAAGAAAATACAATTATGTGGAACCTGTTGAAATGAAAAAAATATGTTGAGCCACAGCACTGGACTCTCCCACTTTATTCCTGACACACAGGAGTTTATTCTGCACTTAGTTAGAAAACATGAAGTGATTTATTATAGAGTTGAAGAATGAGTATTGCTGAACATCAGCTGTGTGACCAACGTTTAGTCAGTTTTCATCAAACAGTGGTGGGTTAATGAAGGCCAAGAAGAAGAACAGAACCAGGACCTTAGAGAACTTTCCAAAGTATTTAAAGTTCATCAAGCTACAGAGAAAAATATTATTTACAAATGGAAAACAATTCAGATGTCAGAGCTCGCAATATTCAGAAAAAGTAGAAAATAAGTTTTTTCTTTCTCCCAGGATTTCTTTGTCTTTCTTTCTGTCATTTGTTCTGTTTCTTTCTTTTTCCTTTTCTATCCTTTATTATTCTGTCAATCGTTCTTTTCTGTCATTCTATCTTTCCTTTTTCTCCATTTCTTTCTGTCTTTCTTTTTCCTTCTCTTAGCTTTTTCTTTCTATATTTGTATTTCTATTATTCTGTCATTGTTTTTCTTTTGTAATTTTGTCTTTAACTTTCTGTCATTCTTTCTTTTTGTTTTTGTTTCTTTCTCTTGTTCTCCGTCTTTCTCTTTCTCTTTCTTTCACGCCGTGTCCTCTCTGGTATGTCTGATATGTACACAGAATTCAAAAAACCACTTGAATACAAAAGTTCAGCCTTACACGTGCACACACAGATATTCTTGTATGTTCACACACACTCAGCATCAGGCTGTTAGGCTTGTGTGCCAGATGCAGGGAGGAAAAGGAAATCCTTTCTCCTTATAAGGAAACGGCTGAGTGAGGAACACGGTGATGCTTTCTGTCGCTGACTCTCCTCCTCTGTTCTGACAACATTCCCAGATTAATGGGGAGTCTGTGGAAGCTGCAGGAGGAGACCAGCGATCTGATCTGGAATCAGATCCAACACTGATTCCTAGCTGTTTGTAGCTCCCTCCATCAGTTGGAGATTGGAAACCTCCATTCACACACCTGGACATCTGATCAGTGATCAAATGATGGAGGAAACTATTGCTGCAGTGATGTTAGGAAACCTTTCGATTACTAAGCGTCCAGTTCTCGCCGGCCTTCAGCATCTTGGGTTAGATGATTGCACTGCAAAAACATAAAATCTTACCAAGTATTTTTGGTCTAGTTTCAAGTGCATCTGTCTTAGTTCACTTGAAATAAGACAAATCTAACTTACAAGTAACTTTTCAGCACGATTATAGGAGCTTGTTTTGAGTCATTAATTCCTTAATATTGATGAAAAAATACTTTTCTTTCTTTCCTTTATTTAGCCAGGAAAAATCCTTTTGAGATCCTGATCTAATGTTCAAGAGGAATCTGGGCAGAAATCTGCAACTTGGTTACACAAAATTAAAACTCCTCTATGTTGCTGAAAAGTTACTTTGATAGTTTTTTTTAAGTGCACTAAGATATCTACACTAGAAACTGGATCAAAAATACTTGATAAGAGTTTTTGGTTTTCCAGTGAAGTTGTCAGTCTGATAGAGCAGCTGATTGTGATGTTGGATGATTTCTGACTGTTTCTTCTTGGGTTGTTTCTGTGCTGCAGGTATGGAGCAGTCTCAGAGGTCAGAGGTCGCAACAGCAGGTCGGGCTCCTCGCTTCATTCGTCGGCTAAGCGATTTGAAAGTGATGGATGGCAGCAGAGTCTCCATGACGGTGGAGCTGAGCGGTACGCCCTCGCTGTGTGTTTCTGTGTGTGTGTTTTTGCATGCATGGGGTTTGTGTGTGTGTGTGTGTGCTGTGGTATTTCCTGTCTGATCTCCAGGGACACGGTGCAGATGAGATGAAGACAGATTGACTGTAGTCCTGCCCCTTCATTTCCTCTGTTTGTCTTGTTGTTGGGACAAATATCTTGTCTGTCCTCATAAAACCAGTAAATACATCCTGGTGTTTAGGTCCGGTGAAGTTCAGGTTACTGAGCAGGAAGCTGGATGGTAGCAAAATTACTTGGAGTCTAAAAAGCATTTAGACACTGCATAAACACAAACTCTTACCAAGAATTTTAGTTATAGTTTCAAGTTGAAATATCTTAATACACTTAAAATGAGACAAAAATATCTTAGAAGTCACTTTTCAGCATGAAATAGGAGCTTGATTTAAGTAAATAATTCCTTAATATTGATTTTATCCACTGGCACATTATTTTACTTGTCAAAAGACACATTTCTCCTTTTATTTGTGAAATAATCTGCCAAGGAACTAGTACGTTCACTTTAATATTCAGGAGTGATTGACATAGAACAAGCTCCTATATCTTGAAGAAAAGTAAATTTTATCTAATTTTGAGTTTACTAAGAACCAGGACAGTATTACTCAGTAAGATTCTATGTTTTTGCAGTGATTGTGTGTTTTTCTCTGCAGTCTGAAGCTCCATCTCTTATCATCACCCCTTGTGTGTGTGTGTGCATGCGCGCGTGTGTGTTATGTAATGAGTTTCCACAGAGACTTGTCTCCATATAAGCTGTTTGCACATCGCTCTGCATCTCTTTTCTATTGCTGGTTTCTGAAGCGATCTGTGGGCCTGTAATGATAAATTTATCTGGGACGATAAATTGTCCCAGAGTTATTGCGATAAACTATGGTATTGTTGTCTTGATACCATTTTCAATTAATATAATGATAATAACCTAATAATGGAAGAACACATTCTAAAATATGAATCAACTTTAAATTCTAATTAACACTGGAACTGGAAGACATTTTAAATATCCAAAATAAATAAACAAAACTAATAAAATGGATTATGACGCCTCTGTAAACAAAGTTGCCTTTCATAAAAAAAAAAAAGATCTAGTTGAGACCAAAACACCAAACTGAAAACTTTTGTCATCCAGTTTTTGGTAGAATGAGAGGGGAAAAAAATATTCAAATGGAAATTATTGAGCTTGTTTTAATTTATCATGTGATTAATTGACAAGACGAAGCTAATGCAGAAATTGATAAACATTTAAATTCCAGTCAATGGCAAAAACACAAAGTGTAGATGGAAGCTTTATTATACTTTCACTATTTTATACGTACAGCATTACCATAACCAAAACAGCAAAATCTTTCCTGTTGATCTTAAAATAAAATTTTAGTTTTTATTGTTTGGGATAAAATTCAAGTAATGCATATTTTAAACTTAAATTCTGCATCCAGTTTTTCTGATTTGTGTTGATAAATTACTCCTGGAGGTATTTCTTTTTTTTTTTTTAATACGAAGAATTCAGTGATTGGTCCACTGCAGAGAGGACTCGGACTGAGATGACCTTTGACCTGCAGGTGAGCCTCCTCCTCTGGTGATGTGGCTCCATGACGGACAGGAGGTCTCGGAGTCGGAGGACTTCCACCTCCTCAGGGAGGAGAACTGCTACACTCTGCTGATCCAGGAGGTTTTCCCAGAAGACACTGGGACCTACAGCTGCCGGGCCTGGAACCAGTACGGAGAGGACCGGACCGAGGCCCGGCTCACTGTGGAAGGTTACACAAAACACCTCAAATAAGTCAATTACTTTATTGATCCCTAAGGAAAACTAAATGTTGTCGTAACTCGTTTAATTTAAGATTTATTGGAGATGGTGATGAAAAAGGTCTCCTGTAGCAGTCAGTGTTACAACGCGTATAAAGAACGTCAATTGAGGATGAATAAAAATGTGTCTGTAAATGCGAAAGATCAATTAAATTTTAAATAAAGCCAATCATGACTAGATAGACAAAAGTGATATCTGTAATGTTCCTGATATTGGGGGAAAAAATTATATAGGGTATTGGTAAAAATGTCAAGATTTGATTAAAAACCATAAAGATAAGACTAAATAACCTTTATAGACAGCTTATTATTTAAAAAAGGTTGATTTTTGGGTTAGTTTCACTTTAAAATAAAAAATTATTCTACCTGTTTCAAGGGAGTTATTTGTTTCCACTGTCGCCATATGCTCACGCAGCAGGAAGCATTGCTGCAAAGCAATCAAACTTTATTTCTCTTCATTTTTATCACATGACATTTATTAAACTCGGGAAAACATCCAATGCATGTATTGAATTTTAACAATTTAACTGTTTCAGCTGTTTGTCTTGTGAAACGTCTTGAGATAAAAATGTGTTGCGACTGGGTGCTATGTAAACAAACTGATTCATGTTAAATATCTGCAGTTTATGCAAAAACAACCACAAAACTGAGAAATTCTCAAAGAAAAAGTCATCTTAAACTGTCAAGATGCGTCAGTGATGACACATTTCATCTGTAGGAGTGGAGAGTTGAGGAGTGATCGCGTTAGGAAAGCATCTCTGCTACGCTTGCATAACAAATGAAACATTTTTTATTCTCCTAAGGAGAGAGGGTTTAGTTTATTTATCAGATCTTCATGTCTTCCCTTTTTTTGACATTTTTTCACTGGATTTTCTGTTGTACAAAATAAATGCTGACATGTCTGACAGATTCAATCTGCTGCAGATTTTAGGAGTTTATTGTTGGGGGTTTTTTTGGGGTTTTTTTTTTTGTCAGAACCTCAGGACGGCGTCCAGCCCTGGTTCATCACAAAACCCAAAGCTGTGAGCGCCGTCACGGGTCAACACGTCCTGCTGTCCTGTGCCATCGCCGGAGACCCGTTCCCCCAGTACACATGGGCCAGAGCAGACCAGAACCGAGCGCTGAGCTCTGGAGGAGACTACGAACTGCTGCAGAAGGAGGACGTCGTCTCGCTGCTCATCAGGTCGGAAAGTTTTACAGCTGCAGCCTGAAACATTTCTGAAAGAACAAGGGGGACAAACTGTCTGTGCTTCTGTTTCAGACGGGTCAGGAAGCATCACGCAGGAGACTTCCTGATCACCCTGAGGTGACACACTAACACACTGCAAGCAGGAAATAAACCAGAAACTGAGCAAACATGAAAGAATAATCCTGTATGATCTGCGGTTCAGATTGGAGGATTAAAGTCAAAATTCCCCCGCCTGAATCTGTCCGTATATCCATAATCTGTCAACCCCCATCACACAGTGCAGATTGACTGCTGTCATCTCATTTAGTCATGAGAAAATGTGCCAAATGTAACACATGCAAACGTGTTTAGATCCTAAGATATCTAAATCCTCATGTCGGTCGATGGCAGCAACATAAAGCATCATCTGAAAATTAATCTGAGGCGGAAATTGTTGCTAAAGCTCATAAACAAGTTCAGATTTTAGTGGCGTTTTCCAGTTTCTTACTGATTTATCAATTCTGTCCTATTCCAGTTTCTCTTTCAGAACTGCAGTGATGTCCTTCATAATTTCTGATTTTAAAATTAGTCAAAGGCAACTCAAGTAAACTCAAAATGCATTTTTTAAATTAAGGTGTTCATTATTAAAGGAGAAAAAAAATCAAATCTACACGACTTTGTGTAAAAAAGTGAAGTAAAGCAACTTAAAACATGCAATCAAATAGCAAATCAGGAAGTGGGCAAACAGTCTTTTACGCCATCTATAATAATTACTTATAATAAAAAGTAACTGAGGTTGTGTTTGTGTGTCAGGAATAAAGTGGGAGAGTGCAGCGCTGTGGCTCAACTGTCCGTCACTGAAGGAGAACCTGAAGGAGGAGACAGAAGGTGAGAGGAGAAATACATTTTATTTAAACATCGGTTTAAGTCTTAAGTGACTGACCTGAATGACATTTATACTTATGTTATTGATTTTATTGGTGGAAAAGAGTGAATACAACACAGTGAAATTATAATTATCTGACTTTAAATCAGACCTTTGACACAATAAAGATGACATAAAGGTGGAGTAAAGACAGGGTTTTATTTATGTAACAGAAAACCTCCACAATTATAATATTAGATGGTGCATTATCTCCTAATGTATTTTAACATAATCATATCTTTTCACCATCTTTCCAATTAAGAAATCAATTCAAAATCACATATCTGCAATTCAGTAAAAACCTGTCACATTGTAAAGCTGCTTGAGACTTTGACAGCTTTGTATGGCTGATGCTGCATGAAGAGGTTTAGCACTTTTTCATACTTTGCACACTTCTCTGATGACTGAAAGAGAATCTGTCTCCATCACCGTCAGTTTCTTGCTGATGTAGCAGAAAAATCCCAACAGAGGAAACACAACAACACATAGAGGCTACTGGAAAAACTCAACCCACGGGTCATAGCCATCCTGTAGTCATGTTTGTTTTGTATTCAGAAGATTCATTCACTGTTGGTATTTTTACAATAAATACGTTAAAATTACTGCCAATGTTAGTGAGGAATTGAACCGTCCTATTGCTGATTTTAAAAAAACGAGGGTGAAAATGTGTGGGAAAGACAAGTTGGAGCTTGGTTGGGAGGAGAGGTGATGATCAGTGAGTAGCAGTGATGCTTCATCTCTAAGTTGCTGATGGAGAAGGTTAGGGAAGGTCAGACAGATTTTCTCTCTGTAAAGCGAGGCAGTGGTAAAAATCAAAGAAGGTGTCAAAGTGGATGTGGATTGTCATTAGGCAGTTGCTCTATAATTCATGCAGTTTGCTGTGGTGTTGGACAGTTTTATAGAGGAAGTCATGCTGGAGTCTCCATGGACTCCGATTCCCACAGACATCCCACTGGAATGACTGAAAAGGAGAAAACGACAGATGTTTAATGGGTGAAGGATTTCTGTGGGGTTAGTGTGACAGCAGGCTGAAATATAAGAAAGTTTATTAATTAAAATTTTGCTCAGTTTTGTGTTTCCATTTGGGTCTCAACTGCTCATATAAACAGCTTAGAAAAACTTGCTGGAAAACACAAGTGTTGTTGACTTGCACTGCAAAAACACAAACTCTGACAAAGTACTTTTATTCTACGTTATAGTGCAAATATCTTAGTTCACTTGAAATAAGACAAAATTGACTTAAAGTAGCTTTTGAGCAAGATATAGTTCTACTGACAGATTCTTTTGCTCACAAGATACATTCCTATGTCATAAGTGAAATAATCTGCCAGTGAAACTAGTACATTTTATCAATATTCAAGAATTTGTGAATTAAAACAACCTCTTATATTTTGTCGAAAAGTTACTTGTAAGTCAATTTTGCCTTATTTCAAGTGTGCTGAGATATTTCCATTAGAATTTAGTTAAAAATACTTTGTAAGATTTTGTGATCTTGCAGATACTGTTCAGAAAACACATGCTGCTTGTTGGTTGTGCAGGAGGCTCCACGTCTGCTTTTCAAAGATGTATGGTTGAATAATTTTGCATCTGTTTGCAGCAGTTTCCTATGTGGCTGTAAACATTGAGTTGGGAGTTTGTGGCCAGCAGCAGCTAATTCTGAAAGGAGCTCAAAATGGGAACTAAAATCTCATTAAATAAAAATAATTTTGTGCAAAAAATGTAATTGAAATGTTTTGTACAGCCCAAACTTCTCCTAACCTGTTCAGTGAATCATGATAGGTCACCTTTAATGCAGTTGTCGTGTTTTTTACTATATCCAGCATGTTATAGTACTGTATAGTACCATAGTATAGTCTGAACTGTCAGACGTGATTCTCCTCAGTCAGTTCTTTACATTCACGTTTCTGTTTTCATTCACCCGTCCTACTCCCAGCCATCCCTCTGTTCCCATCAATCCGCCTGTTTCATATCCAACAATTCCCAAAGCTTCTCTAATCTGTGCGTATCAGCCCAACCAATCAGAGCCAGCATTTTCTCCACATGGATCCCCTGATCTCTGCAAGCAACCAGCTGCAGCTCCAACACAAGGACAGAGCAGAACGAGGTGAAGAGGAGTCCCAGTCATGAAATGGGCCCAATGAAGATCAGTTCATTCATGCCCATAAAAGGAAAGCTGAGTCACCTGTGATGTAACAAGCAGTTTGAGTTGAACTCCTCATCCTCCGTTTTCCTGACTCCAAAGTGGGCGGAGCCTCGGCTTTGTTTATTCTCTCTACTTCACTCCATCTCTCTTTGCGCTTGTTTCTGCAGGACTGCAGCAGCCAGAGGAAGGCCAGGAGGAGGAGGAGGAGAAGGCAGGAGGGTCAGTCTGCAGAGGCAGGAGGCTGGTGAGGAGGAGAAGAAGAAGGAGGAGGATCCCCGAGGACTCCTCAGGCGCAGCGTGGAAACGAGGGAGCGCGGTGAAGAGGAGCTGCGACAGAGGGAGGCGCAGCAGCTGGACTTTCGCTCGCTGCTGGGACGCCGAGCTTTCCCCCCCGACGGTGACACCGACACCCAGAAGATGGATTTTAAGGCCAACCTCCGGGGCGTCAAAGGCAAGGTGGAGGAGAAGGCGAACTCCCCGCAGCAGGTGGACTTCCGGAGCGTCCTGGGGAAGAAGGGTGCCGCCGGCAACAAGCCGGCCGAAACGCCGCCAAAGAACGCTGGAGACTTCCGCTCCGTCCTCGCCAACAAGAAGAAGACGACGCCGGCGGCGACCCCCGAGAAGAACGGAGAGAAGGTGAACAATTGCGTGGATGGAGAGATTCACGACCAGAAGAACGAGGGAGGAAAAGGAGATGGAGGAGGAGGAGGGATGGCGCCGGAGTTCGTGGAGAAGCTGAAGGATGTGACGGTGCTGGACGGTCAGCGGCTCCGGCTGGAGTGTCGCCTCGCCTCCGCCGCAGCTGCTGATGTCACCGTCGCCTGGACGCTGGACGGGAAAACCGTCAAACCGTCAAAGTTCATCATCCTCGCCAACGAAGGTCAGAGTTCACACACACCCACACACACCCCCCCACACACACACACACACACACTTACTTTCAGAGATGAAATTAGAAATGAATGCCGTGACAGAGAGCTTGTTTGTTAGAAGTTTGGTGTGAGCCGTGCTGATGGAGGAGGAAGAGGAGCAAGAGCAGCTGCCGATGAAGCTCAAAGGATTCAGACTCTATTAATAGATCGCAGATGTGAAACAAAAGAGCGTAGAGATGCAGGATGTGATGTGAGACCACCGAGTATTGTGGCTATTTCAGCTGGGAAAGATCACTTTACACACGCAGCATTAACTGTACTGCAGGCCCCCACATTCGTCATTCCTGCAGGTTGCAGCAGCTCTGTTTACATCCAGACTGACCCCTGACCCACGACGTAGGTTGAACCTGTTGCACCACATCCCAAACGACAACATGACTTCAACTTGTTCATTAATAAACTCTAAACATAGAGCTGGTGAATACGATTCCAGCAATGGCACTGTTTTTTTTTTCTGGACTAATTTCAGAAAAAAAATATTTTTGTAGATTACAAAAGTCAGTGTTGTGCTAGATTATGTTGGAATCTAGATTATGCTGCCTCTGAAAAACAAAATAGAAAAGTTTTTTTTCTTCTCAGAACTTTGATTTTTGATCTTAGTCGATTCGTCAGAATTGAGATTAAAGTCAGGATTCCATATATTCCAGCTTTGTGCGACAACCATCTCTTATTGTCTAAATCAACTTCTACACTACGCTCCACAGCGCCACCTAGTTTCTCCTCTTGGTACTGATCTATTTTTAGTCATCCTCAGTTCGGAAGAAATATTACAGATTCCTGTTTTTCCAACAGCGGCACTGCCTATTAGGAAAATATTAGCTTTTGTTCAGCCAGCTGATCAGCAGTGTGTACTCTGTGCTCCAAGCAGCCGATAAATAAAACTAATCTAGTTACTTGTTGCTTTTCTAGCATCTCATTAAGCTTACTTTAAACTGAAGGAATTATATGACAGAAATTTTTATCTGTTTTTTAAAAGCTTCATATGCAATGATGTGCTGAGTGGGCATTCACTAAGTACAAAATAAAAAAGACTGTATTTACCCAGAATGCCCTGCTCTGTAGTCATTTGGAGTGGTCTCTGGTCTGTTGGTGTTCACATATGCATTCAAACCGCACCAGAGCTCAATTCAACCGAACCGAGACTGAGGTGAACCAGAGTTCCCTTTCTTGGTTCGTATCAGAGTTCGATTCCACTTTCACGCCTTCCCAAATGAACCGGAGATTATAGACAAATGACCTGGAGTTTCATTAAAGCAAAGTAAACGGAGCTGGCGTGACTCAGATCACTTTAGATTTTAACTGCACATTTAATGCAGAAACCAGGAAAACTATAAAAACCTGCCAAAAACAAATGGACCCAAATCAAAATAAGTTCTCAGATGTCTGAAATCTGGAGTCTAAGAGTTTAATTGGCTCAGATGTTGATCAGATGATTCAAAGTGCCTTAAAGCTGAAGCGAGTCACTGTTACTGCAGATATCAAGCATCACCTTTGTTTTTATGGCAGATTTAAAACATCTGTTCACCAAATTGCATCACAGCTACATCCACAATCATAAAATAAGACGCCACACTGAGCTAGCTTCTGCTAGAACTTTCATTGTGTTAAATGGGAATTGTTCATTTCTACTGTCGCCACATGCTTTCTCAGGATGACACGGTAAATGATTGAATTCAACTGGATAAGTTTCCTGATCATTTAGCAGTTGACTTAAATGATCAATACATTATCCCTATCAATACGTTTGCTCGAAATGTGACTAAATGATTACATTCATTTGCTATAAGCTGAGTTGATTTTATGTATTTGCACTTAATTGAATTGATTTGTATCAATTTAAAAATAAAATCCTCTAATAACCTTCACACAGATATAAACTGAGCAGAATCTCTCATATGAATAGAAACTTTGCCTTTAGATCTGCTTGATCACATGTTTACGAACGCCTGGGACTCCCGGCATGCGTGTGTTTATGAATGGCTGTGTGTGTGTGTGTGCAGTAATCCTTCAGCATGTTATTTTATCCTTCAGGACAGCCTCTGTTCCAGCTCTGCACATTGAGATGGTCCATGTTGAAGGTCAGAGGTCACACAGCCTCAACACAGTGATGTGTTGTTGCTTTTATTTGCAGCAGGAAACTGATATCAGAACAAACAGAATAACTGAACATTCTGGTTTTAAACCATGAGATGAATTCACTCCTTCACTCACTGTTAAAACACAAGTATCAGTTCTCTTTATTGACCTCCAATTACTGCCAGAAATCTCTTATTTCATCTGAGGCTGAAAACATTTATGGACTTCATTATTTGCTGAGACTGCTTTGCAGTTATGCATTGATTATTGCATTACCACAACGCTAAGAATAAAAAGTCCTAAACAATACTGCACAGAAAAAGATGCTGCTTGACTTCTGCAGATTCCAAAGTGACATAAACACCTGATATTATTGACACATAAATACTGAGTCAGAGATCTCTCACTTCATCAGTAAATAAAACTGAATCCCTCTAAGCCACATGCCATTCCTCAGCTACCTTCTTTTGTAACACATTGATATTTGCACCTGTTTGACTCTGATTTATTGCTCTTGATTGACGCATATAATTCATCAGCTGTCACAAACGGAACATGAACAGTTACAGTAATATAAATTCATTGGCAATGACTACATGCATGTCATGTCACAGCTGCTGTGCCCTGTTTATCCTGTGATGTTACAACCTTAATTTGGTATTTTTATTCAATATGTGCATCGCTGTTGCATTCAGATAACTTAAAGATGAGAAGTTGTGTCCACAGAGCGCTCAGTGTGTCTGATCTGCTTGTATTTTAGGCTGCGTTCACACCAGATCTGTTTAATCCACTTTAATCAAACTCCAGTTTGTTTGAAAGTCTGATTTGCTTTTGAACATGTAAATACATAATCAAACTCTGATGTGGACCAACACTTCAAACACACAAAATCTTACCAAATATTAGTTTCTAGTGCAGATATCTTGGTACACTTGAAATAAAACAAAATTAACTTTTAAATTACTTTTCTGAAGATATTGAAGCTTGCTTTAAGTCAATAATTCCTTAATAATGATGAAAAGGTACTTGTTCTGTTGGCAGACTATTTCACTTTATAGATTTATAACACTTTTAACATTTTTTATATGTTATAGGTGAAATAATCTGCCAATGGAACAAGTACTGTTTCATCAATGTCAAAGAATTATTGACTTAAAATAAACACCAATAGCTTGCTGAAAACTTTCATATAAGATAAGTTTGTTGTTTTCCCACTAATAAGATATTTGCACCAGAAACTCGACCAAAATTACTTGGTAAGATTTTGTTTTTGCAGTGAAAAAGGTGAACTTTGCTCCACCAACTAGATCGGAGACCATCCCAAAAGCAGGAAGCAAACTACAGCACAAGGCATTCTGGGTAATTACAATCAAAAGAAACGCTAGTGGGAGAAATGACTCATGGTCTTTTAGCACAAATAAAAGAGAAATCCTACAATGACAAAAATTTTATGCTCTCCATTTTTGTGTTCATTTCGTGAAGAAGAAAGTTGAACTCAGTGTCTTCAAACGTTTTTACGTCATTTCCTCCAGTGGTTCTTGGTCCAGGGGGGAACGAATCACTCAAAGGATTTGGTTTGTTTGACTCAGTGGAGCGTGAAAGTGAACCACAGCTGCTTAAAAATTTTAAAAATGTAGCTTTGGTCCCCAATCGAATCAAGACTATTGGACTATCAGGTGTAAAAGCACTAAGATTTTTAACAACATGTCTGCATGAGCTCACACATGAATGATGCGAGTTTTGGATCTGCAACTCCAGCTGCATGATCTGAAGTCTCAGACGGCTCATGATCTCAACAGATCATCTTGTACGGTATGAAAGGACAAGTGGTAATTAATGGAGTGTTTGTGGTTGTGTGATTATGATGAAATCTGATCTAATAAGTGACTTATCTCTCTGCCATCCTCAGTTGTTTCCCATTTGACCTTCTACTCCTTTATCAGTCAGACAGTTGGCATCCACAAAATTAAGACATTTTAACACAGATGACCTGAAACCTCTTGACCAAACTGACTCGGCAGATAAAGTCAAGTTGAGTTGTCACTCCTTACTGCAGAACTGTTTTCCTTCTTAAACAACATGTCAGATCTCTGGGTCAGGAAACAGTTTCACTGCTAGAATAACGGTTCACTTCTCCTGCTGAACATTATTCATGCATAAGAGTTACATAAGAGTTTTCCTGATTGATGCCAGGCAAGTGAACCAATGTAGCTTTTAGAAACTTCTCGCAATTTTGTTGCATTTTGGAAAGGCTAGTACACAACTTCATACTCTGTCAGCTGGAATAAAGCTGATTTATTAAATTCAGTATATCAATCGGCTTTCAAAGTGTGTAAAATTTATTTTTTTGGTTTTTTTATTTTATCTTTGAGTCCCAAGGAAGAAAAAATTATATATAATCACAATATGATGCCAATTTTATTACTTGAGAAGAAAATATGAGTAGATTTGTGCATTGTGATAAATAAAACAACTGTTACAACTCTATTTTCAAGAGATTACAATGACTGGAATGAAAAACAGGACAATGCAAAAGGGAAAAAATAAATAAAAAATATATACACAAATTAAAAACAGTATTAAATAACTGCAATGTGAGTCTATTACAAGAGTTTTGTATGTGAAATGGTGGTAAGATTAGACCGAGGGCTCCAAACAGTTCCTATAATTTATTTGTAAATTGGACGCAGCTGATTTAATTGATTATTTTTTAAACGCTAACGTGTAGATTTCTTGTTGTAATAGTTTAAACTGTTTCATCATGACAGCCCGCAGTATTAATAACTCTCAGAAGCTGTGTGATGAAACATCAAAGCATTCCTTTGTTTTGCATCATAAAATGTTTGATGTTTGAATTTTCCTGCTGATTTAATGGTTTGTTTCTGTTGGGAGGCCAGTTGCACTCAGTAGGAGAAAAATTAATATTATTTACACATATAAGAATTTTTTTCCGTTTTAAGTGGAAAAAGTGCAACTAATATGTTTTTGCATTTATATTCAAGCATTATTAACCTAAAACACACTTATTTACTTTGCCGAAACATGACTTTTAAGTTATTTTTATCTTAATTCAAATGTATTAAAAAATGAGAAACTGGACAAAAATTCTTGGTAAGATTTTGTGTTTTTATCTTCTGACTTTCTGGATTTGCTTTATTTACAAACTGAGCCAAAAGAAATATGAGAACTTACTGGATTTTCTTCCTCAAAATAAAAAGTATCTGCAACAACTGCAATGTGAAGAAATATTTGTTTTAATTTATTATGAATTTAACTTACAAATTTACAGCCAGTTTATTATCTGCTCTTTTATAACAATCTGTCCCCTTTATTTTCCACCGTCTGAAAAATAAATAAATGGTAACATTGATTTATTAAAGCAAATCCTTTCATGATCTAGAATCCAATCCTGTTGGGGATTTATCCCTTTACTGTTGGCAAAAGTCTAAAAATATCTCAGTATGACTTTTATTTTTAAATGCATGAACATGACAGTAGGTTCATGCTGCCATGAACACAAAATTGTTATTTTTCCTCAAAACAAGAAACTGGACATCTGGAGAATAAATTAAACCATATAAGGACCACCTGAGAGCTGATCATCTGCTCTATGCTGAGTTTATGTTTAAGTTTTTATTGCTGGATTTTATTGGTCAAAGGAAAAAGTCTGAAAGATCTCCAGAAAATCTGGACGGCTGTTGATCAAGGCCACTGGAATCTGGTCAAATAAGGGCTGGATTTGTAGCTTTATGCTGTAAATCCAGCTGGTTAGTTAATCCTCGGTGTTCTGGATGATAAATGTTTCCTGTCGTGTTTTTCAGGCGGCCTCTGCTCTCTGACCATCGACAAAGCTTTGCCGGAGGATGAAGGCCAGTACAAATGCAGAGCTGAGAACTCGGCCGGCAGGGCAGAGTGTTCCTGTATGGTTCTAGTCGACGGTAAGAACCTCATCGTCTCTCACACCTTCAGTCATTAGTGAGATCCCAGACTTAAAATAGATAAACTCTGGTTTTAGTGGTCTAAAGGGAATTGTTCAGACACAGAAAAATCCCCTCAGGCTATGTTCACACAGCAGGTAAATTATCCAAATCCACTTTTTCACCGCTGCACAATTCTGATCTTTTCACCCAAACAAGTCTGATCTGTGACCATCCACATGTGGGTTTAAATTGGATTTATATCCAGTTGTTTTCAAAGCGGTCATGTCAGCATTTATCTGGCTTTTGCATCATTACTGTCAGACATGAGTCTCACCCGAAAATGCCAGCTGTGGTAAATCAGGATGCAAATAATGGATTAAAATTATAATTATTATGAAAGGAGTCTCATCACAATCTGACTACATATCCAAAACTCTCTACAGAAGTTGAGACGCCATTCCCATTAGTTGTTTTCTTTTTCTTTGTGATCTTACGATCTTGTGACTATACTCTCAGCTCTTGTTGCTGAACAAACTTTAAAGTTGATCCATAAACTGCGATATCCATTATTACTTCCATAAAAAGAGTTTTGCTGTGTGACGTCAACATTCTTCTTCTGCGCATTCTGGTCACTTTGGGGTCGTAAATCGTTCACACAGAAGTCTGATTACGGTCATGTTTATTTAGTAGCATGCAAAGAAAGATCTTATTTAAGCAGAAAATCGGAATCGAGCACCCAGACCTGCTGTGTGAACGCAGCCGTAGAGGGGTTTTTAAAGTTTTATTTCTATACCCGGTTTTCTTTTTATTCAGTTTAACAAACTCTGATGGCAGAAAATCATTGGTTTCATTTAATTTTCTTTCCTGTAGGAATCATTTTATGTTTCTACGCAACCACAGGCTGAGCAGACAACATACGAGGGAGTAAACGTAAAGATTTAGTGAAAGGCCTTGAAGAAGTTGCGTTTTGCAGCATCCACTTAAAATAAAATCAAGACTAATCTGCAATAATGAGCATTTTTTGCTACTATAAAGAAATGAATTTAAACATCCGAGTCTGCAGTGTGTAAGGAGCTGCAGGTCTGACCTTAAAACAGCTGCAGGTTTGGAGAGAGATGAGTTCAGAACCACAGGTCTCCTCCCTGCTCCTCCTGATTCCTCAGGAGCCTCCGTCTGTTTGCAGCTTCCTGTAATTAGAACAAATGAACACAAACAAACAGCATTTATCTCAAACGGTTACTGGGAAGAAGGAAACTGCTGACTGGAAATCAGCTGCTTCTTCATTACATGAAGAGTTTGACATCAGCAGTTTGGTTTGCTGGAGAAGAAGTAAAGAAAAAGCCGACTGGATTCTCTTCTTCTCTGATTTTTCTTTTTTTTCCGTGAAGATGTAATGGAATCATCAGAATGACATTTACCAGTTGACAAACTGGCTCAGGATGGATCGTATTCTGTTAAAATGGAAAAAAACACAATTTTGCAATTGCAGTGTTTCCATTAAATACAAAATGCAATCAAAACCACACATGTTCCAGTAATTAATGCAACTAAAGATAAACGCATGGATGAGTTTCTCCAGATCTTGCTGTGACATTAGTCCTTTAATCCAGGTCATGTTCTTCAAGTGATAAGAGGCAGACTTTCTAACTGTCTTTATGTGGCTCGTAAGGTTCAGGTCTGAGTCCATCAACTCTGCTTCAGTTGATTTGAATCTTTTGGTTTTGCTCCATCAGAAAACCATCACTTCTTATACTAACTGTTGATTTTAGGCTCTGAAGCTGTTATTGCCTCATTCTGAGAGATTTCCAACCAAAACTCCTAGAATGTAAACTGTGACCCTGAGTGAAGCTGTTTGTCCTGCGTTTAAAGTCTCCTCTGCGTGTGTGTGTGTGTGTGTGTGTGTGTGTCCTCCTGCAGATCCACCAGAAAACTCTCCGACAGACAAGAAGTCTAAGAAGGCAGCTCCGACCTCAGAGAGTGAGTTTCCAAAATATGCAGCCGCACCAGCCTCTTTCCTTTTGTCCCAATAAGGAGCTACAGACTGGGATTACTGGTTCCCACACACACACACACGCACGCACCCACACACACACACACACACAGTGGGAGGTTTCTATTTTAAAGCGACTCTGTGTATCGTTGGAAACATCAGTTCGTAAATCACTGTCAGATTATTGTTCAGAGCTCTATTGCAGTAAACGGTGGACGTCCTCTGAATATTGGAACGTCTCTCTCTGCTGATCTTAGCTTTATGCTGCAAAAAACACCAAGTCTTACAAAGTATTCTAGTCCGGTTTCTAGATTTTAGCTTTTTGCACACATTTACGCATAAGTGGTATTTTCTTAATGTCAAACTTTAATATCGTGACAAAACACTTAAAATAAGGGAAATGTTCTAACATAAAAGCCTCTGCGAGAAAAATTATCTTTTCAGAAAAGAAAAAAGCATAATTCCCCTTAATCTAAGATATATAATCTTACTTAGATTTAGGTTTTTGCAGTGTTGTTTCCTAACCCGTTGGTTTACTGATGTTTTAAGAAAACAAATGTGACTCAGTGAGAAGTGATGAAAATCTTTCTATTTCAAACTAATAGCTCCGATTTGTCCCGTTTAAAGCTGCATGGAGTCAGTTTCTCCATCACACAGTATCAGTTAAACATGTGTTGCACAAGCGTTTTATGACTGCAGACGACGTTTTCTGTTTTCTGTCTGCAGCCTTAGTGGAAAATCTGCTCTTATCTTTATGATCCGACTCTAAATCCTTCTGCTTGATGTGCATCTGAGCACGTGTGCATTCCTCAGTGTCCAATTCGCCGCTGCAGCTGGAATGAATAACCAGATGATAAAACGCAACATCGTTCTCTTTTGTTCCACAGAACAGCAATCGATACATAAAATCTGACTCTGTGATGCTATTGCATTAAATCCTGAGGCAGTTAACAGAGTTTATCTCATCAAAGCGACGTCCAGAAATCAACACTCTGCAGGATCTGATCCTATGACACGGTCCATTTGGAAAACACGGAGAGAGAAAAACTGAAACTGAACCCAGAAAAGATTCAATTACTGCAGATTCGTAAAACATTAAAGTCAGAAGAACAACAGAGGATTTAAAGCTGGGATGTACGACAGTGTTAGGGCACAGCTAAGAAAATAAAATTACAAAAACAAAGTAGAAATAATACAAGAATAAAGTCATAGTATCATTACTTTTTCTCAAAATAATATTTTCATATTATTACAACTATTCTCATAATATTTCAACTTTATTCTTTTATCACTTTATTTTTAATGTACTATGACTCCTCTCAAAATATTTTAATTTTATTCTCGTATTATTTCAACTTTATTCTTGTAGTATTATGACTTTCTTCTCATAATTACAACTTTCTGCTCATTATTTCAACTTTATTTTTGTGTAACTTTATGCATGTAATACTAAAACCTTCTTATCTTAATTTTTTTTTTCTTCACATGGCCCTAATAGTCTGTCGTAGATATGAGACGTGTCTAAAGTTCCATAAAGTTTAACTTGTTTACAAGTTTTTCTAAAATAGTTGATGACATCATGGACCAGTCGCTGCCAACTCATTTCAATTTGTTTAAATCACTCCTGCTCTATTTGATTCATTTTAAATTGGCCTTATTCCCCATAAAACTGATGCTATTTACAGATTTTCCAGCTCTAGATGGTGGGAACCAGTATTGGTTCATACAAGCCTGGTGTCCCTGTCTGAGGAATCCCTGATTTGGTCTCAGCAGGTCAGCGGATGGAACCGTCATTATGCAAACTAAAGGAAACGCCCCTGCTGTTATTTCAGCTGGGCTCTAATGTGGAGAGAAAAGTTAGAAGTGACAGATTGTATAAAACTGCAGGAATCTCTTGCTACCTGCTGCAAAATCCTGCAGAGTTGGAACAAAAAATAAGTTTTGTCATTTACAACACAAGCTTTAATTGAAGGAGATTAATTCATATCAGAAATCAGGACAAGACCTCTGTAAATACATAATAAAAAAAATTAGCCTCCTTACACATTTTTTTATTATTTGTGATTTTGTTTTTTCCTTTTCCCATGTTCAAGATAATCAAACTATTTTAATTTCATAAACGACAACCTGCAGTTTCTGGATGAGGAATTCATTTATTGGCAAAAAAAAAAAAAAGAAGAAGTTCCATTTGGGTTTCTTCTGCTTCTAAAATTATCCCAAACGCTTAAAAAAAATAACACCCAGCCAAAAAGTAAACATTTTTTGGTGTCTGGAAAATGACCCATTTCAAAAACCTCAAGAATGTAAAATCACTGTGCTGTTACCTAGCAACCCCAGAAGCTTAGCCTGTTACCTAGCAACCCATGCTGAGCTCCAGCACATTTGATGAGCTGGTTTTACCACTGTGTGCGCTGTACAATGGCTGCTGGAAAAGACAAGAGTTTTGCTGTTGACGCACCATCCAGAAACCCCTTTTTGCATCGCTGTTGGTTATGCAGGAGGCTCTACTAATGCTTTTCAAAGATGCGTTGTTGTATAATTGCGCATCTGTTTGCAGCCATTTGCAAATGCAAGTGTCAACATTGAGTTTGAGAGCGTGGCCAGATTATTTGGATATAAAGGCCCTAAAGCTGGAGCTCAAAATAGGCAGAACTGAGCAGACTAAAACCTCATTGTCTAAGAATGATTTTGTGCAAAGAAATGTTTAATGAACATGTTTTCTATTTATACTAATCTGTCCAAAGAAGCATAATAGGCCACTATCAACCACCTGCATTTATTCTTAGTTTCCAAATTGAATCTGGCTCCTGAAATTGTTGCATCAGTTCCATAATTAGTGTTGTGTTTCTCCCTGCAGTGCTTGTAAAATGACTGATTGTGTTACATTCTTGTGTGCCTTCAGAGCTGAACTCTTCTTCTGCAGTCCTTTTATGGCTGTGATATGTCTGTTTACAACGCTCTGCTGAAATTGTTTGCTCTCAGTAAACACAAATATAACAATCTGAACCATTTAGAGACATTAAACCATCACTTTTCATAAGTCGTTTTTATTCCTGCAACTCAAAGAACATCTGGCAAAAACAGTTTGATTTATGTGAAAGTTCATTTACGAACTGAATGGAGGATAAGTGAAATATTTTCAGAGTATTTTTATCTTGGACACCTCCCTGAAGGTCTGAGCTTGTCAGATCTGCGGAGACTCTCATTCCTCTGCAGAGTTTTCCCCTCAGAGGAAGGATGGCGGTGTCGGGGTTGGATGAGGATGAAGATGGAGGCTGGGAGCTCCTCTCCCTCGTTTCCATTTAAGGCCTGCTCTCTCTGCCTCTGCCTCACTCGCATGTCGTTTTACTTCACAGCACAGATGAAAAGCATGAAAGTGAAGCAGCTTTCCTTTTAAGAAGTTCATCTTCTTAAAGGTTTGGGTCTAAATACTTAGCAGACTGGAAATAAGTGATTTCTCAGGCAGAAACTTACATTTCCTGTTGTTTTTGAACAAGTGCATTTCTGTAGCTTCAGCTTCACACAGCAGAAAGTTATTGAACGTTTGGATCATTCAGCTGGTTTTGTTTTACTATTTCACTGCAAAAACACAAAATCTCATCAAGTATTTTTATCCAGTTTCTAGTGAAACATCTTAGTACTACTTGAAATAAGACAAACCTAACTTCAGAGTAACTTTTCAGCTAGTTATAAAAGCTTGTTTTAAGACAATGATTCCTTAATGTTGATGAAAAATATCTACTTCCGCTGGCAGATTATTTCACGTATAACAAGATATTTTTTTTAACTGGTACTCTTGTTGATTGCATGACTCGTGTGACGTGAAGAAAGTGTTTCCATTGCAGTTTTGTTAAAAACATAAATTTTGATACAACCAAAAAACGCCTCAGTCCAGAACAAAGACTATTTTATTGAAAAACATGAGTTTTTAGGGAGTTTCCATTAAGCAAAACGATATTGAAAATGTTAGAAAGTTAATGGAAATGCAGCTTTTTCTGTTTGTTGTTCTACTTCTGTTGATTTTTATTTTTTATTTATTTTTGCTTCTTTTAGTTCAGGTGTGTCAAACTCATTTTCATTTTGTTCCACATTAATATGATGAATGTCCTCAAAGGGTCGGTTGTAGCACAAGGTATTGATCATGTATTGATCTTGTTAATCTTTTTCTTTATATTTATATTGTTTTTAACATGAAGAACATATATGTGTGAACCTTTCTGCCTGTTGCGGCTGCTACGCCTGAATTTCCCCTCTGCAGAGCAATTAGACTTGTTTCTATTCTATTAAAATATTTATGTATAGTTGTATTTGCATTGATTCAGTTATTCCCATATTGAACATTTTCTCACATTTGGCAGAATACATCTCAAAATGGTTTAGATTTGATAAATATTTAAGCACACAGCTGTTATTTCGAAGGTTTTGTTTAAGCGAGGGCCACATAAAAGGTTATGGTGGGCCGAGTTTGGCCCCCGGGCCTTTAGTTTGACACATTCATTTTAGTTGTTTGACACTTTGAAAGCACTTAAATCAACTGTGGTGCAATTAACTTGATGAAAAGTTCCTCTGGGCTTCAGTCTCACTTTAAATCACTCTGTCCTTTAAAAGTCTAAAAACAATTTGTCGCTTATTTAAGCAACTTTTGGTGTTCAGTAAGGAAAACTGAGATTATTAATGAGAAGAAAAAAGCCTTGCGTTTCAGCGACATTGAACTGAAGCCCAGATTTCTTTAAGAGTTTTTAAAGGATCAACCAGCTGGTCTTTAAGAAATGTTTGGTTCTCTGTGTCCTGGTTCTGTTTGTTCTGCAAAGGAGACCATATTTTTCTGATCTGAGATATTTATAACCTTATTTATAGATAATAAATGTGAATTGTTCTGTAGAAAGATCATTGGAAAACCATAGCTCAGTTTTTCTCTTATTTGTAATCCTGCATGCAGCAGGGGGCGGTGTGCTCACATTTACATCAATTTGGCTAATTAAAGACAGGAGATAATAATGTGTAATATGTAGTTTTTATTTATTCACTCATTAGTGATAACTCTGCTTTCATTATATTAGATTTAACAGTGAAATAATCTGCAAGTGGAACTAGAACTTTTAATTAAATATTCAAGAATTATTTACTCTAAACATGCTCCTAAATCTTTGTGAAAAGTTACTCATAAGTTAGTTTTGTCATATTTCAGGTGTATAACGATGTTTCCACTAGAAACTAGACCAAAGATACTTTGTAGGAGTTGGTGCTTTGCAGTGTGTATCAGTCTGGGACTCATCTGTTGTTTCTTAAAGTTTATTTTCTCTGACTAAAGACTTTTAGAGAAATAAATCCTCCTGCCTCTGAAGCACTTTAAGGGTTTTTTTTTATGCTTCTTGGATTTAAACACTGAACCATCAACACCACCATCTGGGCCAGAAGGAATTGCAGTTTTCTCTAATTTATCCTCTTCCCTGTTTCATCCTTTGTTCCTTCAGGCAGTAAATAAAGTTTTGTTAACCATATTAAGGTGTTTGCTCAGCTTCTGTCACATGTCGGGTTTTATTAACAGTGAAATGCCTGTGGGGTTTGTAAAAGAGTTGAGTTAGTGAGTGTGTGTGAAGTGGAAAAAGTCTCGTGCTTCTGTTTTAAAACCAGATGTTCTCCTGATTGTGGAGTTTATGGGAACCTAAAGTGACGGCGGTCTTCTCCGAAATGATAAATCAGAAACAATATGGAGAAAGAAGGCAGCCCTTCACCTCCAACATCATTAGATGATGGTCTCTTATTCATCTGGAAAATAAATAAACTCCATCAGCTACTTCCTGCTCAGGAGGAACTATTAATAGGTTGTCCTTATATGGTCGTCAGAGACGCTCCTCTGCTGTCTCACATTCTTGTTCTGCTGCTTTTCTCTGATGGAGTCGGACTTTCTGTTCCAAGACTGTCACACATGAAGAAACTCACACGATGAGCAAATCAAACTTAAATTTATGGTATAAATTGTAGAAAATCTGATTAAAAACTTGAATAAACTACCAGGGTGGAACAGGAGCAGATTTTGAATGTTTACAGGGTTAATTGTGATGGATGTAACTTTGTCTTCTGCTCCTTCATTTTTGTGTTTATGAATCTATTTGTTAGCCGTTTGAACTGAAGCTAGATTTATTTAGTATTTTCCACACAAGCAGGTTACTCCATAATCCTCCCATAACGGCATAATTTGACTAATATAACTAACAATCTCACTCTAAAAACTGATTAAAACTAACTGAATTAAACAAATAAAAAGTCACAACCATAGCTGACTGATGACTCTGTTTGTTTCCTTCAGGTGAAGCCAGAATAAAGAAGCCAACTGCAAAGACTCCTCCCAAACAAGGTGAAACACACCAACTGATAACAAGAAACATACATGGATCTGAAATAAATGTTATCTGATGGTTTTTATTAATTATTTGGGGGGTTTTGTGCAGCTTTGCCTCCTCAGATCCTCCAGTTCCCAGAAGATATGAAAATCCTGGCAGGAGAAAAGGTGGAGATCCTCTGCAAATACTCTGGAGCTCCACCCATCACCTGCACCTGGCTGAAGTTCAGGAAACCAGTGAGTCTCTCATTCACACACACACACACACACTGCTTCAGCCTGAAACCTTCTGACTGGGAGTGTTTGCTGTATTTGTGTGGGTCAGATCCAGGAGGGATCCTCGGACGTCTCCATAGAGAGCACAGACAGCAGCAGTAAGCTGACCATCAGCAGCGGGCAGCAGGAGCACTGCGGCTGCTACACCGTGGAGCTGAGGAACAGCTACGGCCTCCGACAGGCCGCACTCAACCTCACCATCGTTGGTAAAGAAATACGTCTGCCGAGAGGCTGAAACCAGCTAATTATAAAACACTCGCTAAACTCCAGCATATTTGGTCAGCTGGTTTTACTGTGCTCTACAACGGCTGCTGGAAAAGACTAGTGTTTTGTCCAGAAACAACTTGCTGCATTATTGTTGGTTGTACAGGAGGCTCCACTTATGCATTTCAAAGATGTACGGTTGCACAATTGCCCATCTGTTTGCAGTTGTTTTCATGTGTGAGTGGAAACTGTGAGTTGGAGGCTGTTGTCAAGAGCAGGTTATTTGAATTTAAAGTGGTAAGAGGCTCTAAAACAGCCAAAAATCTCATTAGCTAAGAATGATTCTGTGCAAAAAGTGTAAAGAATAGCTTTATAGGTTATTTTTAAAACAAGCTTCTTTATCCTGTTGAAAAGTCATAAGTACGTTAGTTTTGTTTCAAGTGCACCAAGATATTTACACTCGAGACGAGACAAAAAAAATACTTGCTAAGGTTTTGTGTTCTTTGCAGTGATAATATTCATAATTGTAAATCCTCCTTAGACAAACCCGACCCTCCAGCAAAGGTCCCGCGACCTCTGACATCCGGCGCTCCAGCCTGACCCTGTCGTGGTACGGGCCGACCTACGACGGCGGCAGCGCCGTGCAGACCTACCACCTGGAGATCTGGGACTCTGTGGACCAGCAGTGGAAGCAGCTGGTGTCCTGCAACAGCACCTCCTACAACATCCAGGTGGGCTCTGATCTCCTAACCCAACACAGGAACCGTTCAGGTCAGAGGTTAAACAGAGGGTCTGTGCTTCCAGAACCTTCTTCCAGATCGACAGTACAAGTTTCGAATTCGAGCTCAGAACATTTACGGCATCGGAGAGCCGAGCGCCGAGTCTGAAGCCGTAACAATGGGACTGGTGGACGACGGTGAGAAACTCAAACTAAACTTTCTGTGGATGTTCAGACAGAAATCCATGTAACAAGGTTTCTGATTGATGAAGGTCCAGTTTCCGTTTATCGCCGTAAACGAGTAATGTACAAGTAACTTTTCAGAAAGATATGGAAGCTTCTTTTAAGTCAATAATTCCTTAATGTTGATGATTTCTAGTTCCACAGGCAGATCATTTCACTTGTAACTTGGAAAAATGTCTTGTTACAAGTGAAATGATCTGCTGTTGCTGCTAGTATTTTTATTAACGTTTTAGTTTGATGATACTAAAACAAACTCCTATATTTTGCTGAAAAGTTACTTTGGTTTTCTCTTATTTCAAGTGAACTAAAACATTTGCACTAAAAGGATTTTGTTTTTGCAATGTGGCATAACAATGCTAAAACATGTTTTTAGCATTAATAAATTAAAAAAATAATAAACTTTAATTTTTCATTACATATAGCATTTTAGCTGGACAACATTTTAAATATCCAAAATAAACAAAAAGAAACAACAAATAAAATGAACTTATCCAGTTTTTGGTAGAAAAAGGGGAAAAAAACAATATTCAGATGAAAATTATTGAGCTCATTTTAATTTGTCTGTGATTAATTGACTAATTGATTTACCCAATTCTAATCTGAATCCATCTGCTACTAAACCAGAACCATATCTGACTAACTGGGCTTTAGCAGGTCAGCTGAATTACAGAGGCTGAACTAAAACAACTAACTGGACTAACACAGCTGCTGCTTTAATTCCTCTAACAGATAACCAGGATGATGCTGAGGCAGAGGAGGAGGATGAAGGTATGAACCTCCGTCTGCACATAAGCAAACTAACCACAATGTTTATCAGCCCTGAGAACCACAACAACCTGCATCCTGTTTGTGTTTAGACTCGGAAAAAGAGCCAGAGTACCGAGACGTGACCATCAAAACCGATGTGAAGGTGAAGGAGTTTTACGACGTGGAGGAGCGGCTGGGAACGTAAGGCTCCGCCCACCGTCACCTAGCAACCACGACCGAGTGAGCGCAGCGTAAAGTGTGTGGTTTCTGTCTCAGGGGGAAGTTCGGTCAGGTCTTCAAACTGGTGGAGAAATCCACGAAGAAGGTTTGGGCTGGGAAGTTTATCAAGGCGTATTCGGCCAAAGACAAGGAGAACGTCCGACAGGAAATCGGCATCATGAACTCCCTGCATCACCCCAAACTGGTCCAGTGTGTCGACGCCTTCGAGGGCAAATCCGACATCGTCATGGTGCTGGAGATGTAGGTGCTCCCTCTGCAGGGTTTCACTTTGCTTCTACCTCATAGACCAGGGGGACATTTGAAACTTTTTTATCTTTAATCCGGGCAATTTTACTCCAGACAAATAAAAATATCACATCAGAAAATCTTGACTACAATGTATTCAATATCCAGAACCCAGATCAGCTTTCACTGCAAAAACATAAAATCTTACCAAGTATTTTTAGTCTAATTTCTCGTGTACACTTAAAACAAGACTAAACTAACCGATAATTAACTTTTCTGCAAGATTTAGAAGCTTGCTTTAACTCAATAATTCTTAAGTATAGATTTAAAAATGACTAGTTCTACTAGTGGATTGTTTCACTTATAAGAAGACATTCTTCCCATAAGTGAACAAATCTGCCAGTGGAGTGAAACTTTTTAATCAAAAATAAGGAATTATTGACTTTAAACGAGCAAAAGTTAATTGTGAGTTAATGCAAGTGGATTTCAAGTGGATTAGATTACTTGAAGTAGAAACTAAATAAAAATACAAGATTTTGTGTTTTTGCAGTGTTTTGTATTTTCCAGATCTTCTTTTAATTTAGTTTTTTTTTATCTTTTAAAAAAAAATCTTGTTTTTATTGCTCAGAATTGACAAAAAGAAACTTACATTACTTTCAGTCGGTCCCCTTAAAAGTTTCCAAAGTGGATTCTTTTCTTTTAATGAGGCAAACCTGCAAAAACAATTTTTACATTTTGGATCTGCAATAATTTACAGATCCCTTTCCATAAAAAAAATAAGACTGCTTTACTGGTTTCATTAAAGTTTTACAGCTGACTTATTATTGAGTAGGTGAAAAAAAATCACATTTGTTTTTCAATTTTATCCCTTATGTCAACCTGCAGCAGAATATCACAGATCGGATCTCTGAGCTGTTTTTTTTCCCCCCCAAGTACAAAATGGTTTTTTTCTGCAGAAAACAATTTCCTCCTCAGCTATGAGAGGAATTCAGGAGCAAACATTTCCTGTCTGCTAATTTTAGATCCAAAGTTCGACCTCATCTCACCCTAAAACATCGTTTCTTCTTTAGTCATTCCTGCTTTCCAGCTGAACTTTCAGCTGATTTCCATTCAGAAGAAATTCTCATGTCAAACAGGAACAAGTCAACATCCAACTTTCAATTTTAACTCTGATAAATAAACATTAGAACGGAAGCAACAAATAAGTGCTGACACTATGAAAACCGGGAATACAAACAGGAAGAGATGTGTTTATAGTCGGATTATCTGACTGCAGCATTTCAGTCTGCAGCTTCACTATGGAAACAGTAGCAGACGTCACAATGAAGGAACAAACAAACAAGTTTCACCAGAGAATAAAACTTAGTTTTTTATTTTGAGAAAATCCTCTGTGTGGTCATGGGAGTCATTGGTAAAAAAAAATAATAATAATAATGCTGAGAATTTATTTATCAGAACCGAGAAATAATAACATCTTGTTAGACTGGCAGATTATTGCACTTATTTATTTTTCATCAGTATTAAGGAATTACATTTTCATTTTTGTGATAATTTGTCGTGGTCGATTACAAAAACTCAAACCATTTAGGGTGCGAAGTAACTAAATGGAGTAATGAATCAGTTTGCGTTATCTCTGTCTGCAGGATCTCTGGCGGCGAACTGTTTGAGCGGATCATCGACGAGGACTTTGAGCTGACTGAGAGGGAGGTGATTAAATACATGCTGCAGATCATCGACGGCGTCAACTTCATCCACAAACAGGGGATCGTCCACCTCGATCTCAAACCGGAAAACATCATGTGTGTCAACAAAACCGGCAGCAATATCAAACTTATCGACTTCGGCCTCGCCCGCCGGCTCGGTAACCAGACTCAGATTAATATAACCAGCTGCTTTTCCATTAGAAATGTATGCGAAACTTTGGCCATATGCTGCTAATGTTGACAAAAAAAAAAAAAACAATTTCGCAGTTTCCATTAAATAAGAAACTCAATTGTAGTCGCAATAAATAAGTTTGGTCGAGCAATTAGTCATTAAAAAACATGCTTCCTGTTGTTTTCTTCGTCTTTTCTGCCAGTTGTTGGTCATGTGACTCGTATGATGCAAAAAAAGTTTTCATGAGTTTTGTGCAGAATACATTATTTGTACAGCTGAAAATCCACCTCATCATAGCACAAAAGCTGTTTATCAAAAAACTTTTTTTTTTTTTCTCCCCAGAATTAGCAGGTTTCCATTAAGCAAAATTATGTTTGCAATTCCAAACATTTTGGTTGTCCTTTATGATCTTCTAACCAGAACCAGATCCTATTTGGACTGCAAAGGAATTGGACTCTTTGAACACAACCAGACTTATTTTTTATTTATGTGTTATATTCAATTTTTTTGTGGCACCATGTCATTTTAAATCATGAATTTTCACTGGGATTTCTGCTTTACAAAATTACTAATATCACTATGTATCACTTGACTAGACGTGTTCAACAGATTCTAGTCATTTCAAAATAAATGAATAAAATTAGTGTAAGACCACCATTTATTTAAATGTACAAGTCTTGTGCTTCTGCACAGCGACAAATATTTCAAAATAATTCTAAAAACTCATCAAATGTTGTGAAAATTTGCCTAAATATTAGCAACCTGCACAAACTCAATTTTTCCAGCCCAACATGTTTAAAAGAAGCAACAAAGAAGCCAGAGAGCAGCTTTTAATGCTGCTCTCTGGCAGTGTGACAACGCCACCGATTGGCCCAGCAGATCTACTACACCATTTTTTCTTAATTGTTTAAAAAAAAAAAGTATACAAAAATTGTTTCCATTTGGAATTGAATAAAATGAGTTGTGAACATCTCTGATGGAAACAGACACAGCTACTGACACAAACCGTTAACAACTGTTAGGTTTCTGGCCGCATTTCTTAATGTTTCTTCTTCCTTTTCTAATAGCGATTATTTAACTTTTGATTTTGTCTCCCTACAGCAAACGCTGGAACTTTGAAGGTTTTGTTTGGGACTCCAGAGTTTGTGGCTCCTGAAGTGATAAATTATGAAGCCATCAGTTATCCCACAGACATGTGGAGTATAGGAGTCATCTGTTACATCCTGTGAGGAAACGACACTCTGTTAACTCCAGCTCAGCTAGCTAAACGTTAGCTAAGGTTTTCTTTCTGTTTACTCCCTCAGGCTGAGCGGTCTCTCTCCCTTCATGGGCGACAACGACAACGAGACTCTGGCCAATGTTACCTCTGCGACCTGGGATTTTGAGGACGAGGCCTTTGATGAAATCTCTGAAAACGCCAAAGACTTCATCACCAACCTGCTGAAAAAAGACATGAAGTACTGATGTCTTTTTACAGTACAAAAGCTAAATATCTGCAATCACTCTGAGTGTTTACAGTGTAACATGCGACTCCTCAGGGCTCGGCTGTCCTGCCCTCAGTGTTTCGAACACCCCTGGCTGAAACAGGACACCAACACCATGAAGACCACCAAGCTGTCCAAGGAGAGGATGAAGAAGTACATCCTGAGGAGAAAGTGGCAGGTAAACACCAACATGAGGGTCAATCATGTTTGACAGCAAAACTCTCCACAGCAGGACTGGAAAACTCAGTTTCACTTTGGGCCATTTTTATTAAGATCATGAATGTTTTCAAGGGCTAATTGTACCAGGATGTATTGGTAAAACTCATTAGCAAACTGTTAAACTATCAATAAACGGCTGTCTCTGTATTAAGTTAGCACTAATGTTCAACATCTTTTCGTTTGTTCATGCCCTCCAGGATTTCACAATTGTTTTTGTGATTGTTTGCCATCCAAATTGCAGTTTTGTTGTGCTTATTTAAAAATATTTCTTACAAATTTAGCAATATTTGCACTTATGTATGACGATAGATCTGAGTTTTTGTTACTATAATCTTACATCAAGTAAGGCTGATGCAGCATTGTAGTAGAAGAAATACTGCCACCTGCAGGTGCGAGTTAGCATCACTCCAACTCAATGTTTTTGACCCTTTTTGCAGAAAATTTGCAGTAAACTCAAAACGATGCATTAGCTCAAAAAATGCAGAGATTGGTTGATTTTGAGTGAAGTTCCAGAATTGCAAAATGATGAAAAACTGGAGGGACTGATAATTTAATTTGGAAGTGTACAGATAAAAACTGATTTGATTGATAAAATAATATTTGAGTCACAACTGTTACCTTGAAGGTTCTTTTTTTTGTGTCCCATATAAAAGGCCGATCTTTAAGTTTAACACGTTCTCTACAGAAATCGCCATCTATCATGTTTGAATGTGAATGTTTTTTCTTCTCTGACAGAAAACGGGTCACGCTGTTCGAGCGATTGGCAGACTCTCCTCCATGGCCATGATGGCTGGAGTTAGTGCAAAGAAAGGCTCGCCCACTGAAGGTACCAAACCCAATCGGGTCATTTTTCCACATTCAATGCTAATTACCAAACATTAGGACTCATATTCATCTTATGTCAAATGGTAAAAAGTATCTAAGGATTGCACAAGAAACGAGAAACAACTACGTTTTAACAGGAACAAACTCTCAGCAGAACCGGGCTCACTATGGGCAACACACTTCAAAACAATAAACAGTAAACACACTACAAAAACACAAACTTTTACAAAGTGTTTTTGTATTTTAGTTTCTGGTACAAATATCTTTGTAAACTTCAAATAAAGCAAAATTAACTTACAACTGACTTCTTAAGCAAGATTTAGGAGCTTATTTTAAGTAAATGATTCCTTAATGTTAATTTTTTTTAAAGTTTCCTAATAGCAGATTTTTTGAACTTTGAAAAAGACATTTTGTCATTTTATTAGTAAAAATAACTGCCAGTAGAATTAGGGTTTAATCTACATAAAGGAATGATTTACTTAAAACAAGGTTCTATATCTTACTTAAACATTGCTTGTAAATTAGTATTTTTTAGTTGTATTTCAAGTGTACTATATTTGCACTAGAAACTAGACAAAATACTTGGTAATTTTGTTTTTGCAGTGCAAAATCTGAAGATCAGAAGCTCAAAATGACTGAATGTTGGCAAAATTATAACAAACAGAAAACAAACACTGATATAAAACAAGACAAATCGTCTCTAAGCCACAGATTTTATCTTGTTTGTTTTCAGAGGATAATCAGTTCCTGGAGTGTTTGGAGTACGAACAGAAGACGGAGAGTAAACCCACTTTCAGTTCAGTCATTAAAGACGTGGAGGTGGTGGAAGGCAGCGCCGCTCGCTTCGACTGCAAAATAGAAGGTACAGCCGATCAATATACACATTGATCAGCTGGTAATCATAAACCTGGCTGTGTCATAATAAAGTCCTACTTTTCAGTATTAAATAATCCTGATCTCTAGGTTCCAGTTTTACACTCACTGATATATGTTCTATATTAACAATATTTAGGAGGATTATTAATCATTCTTAATGTGAAACATTAAAAAGAGATAAGATGCTATTAACAATTTACAGTAAACGTAAATTTTTGAAGCATATTAACTGATTTTATACAAATAAAAATGGATTTTGACTCTATAAACTTTCTGCTTTAGGATATCCTGACCCTGAGGTGGTTTGGTACAAAGACGACCAGCCAATCAAAGAGACCAGACATTTCCAGATCGATTACGATGAAGAAGGAAACTGCAGTTTGATCATTTCAGAGGTCAGAGTTCATCTGGTGCTGCACCACTTCTTTTACATTGAACGACCCGGAAACTGAAGCTGCTGTGTCGATCAGAAATGCTGCTTCAACTTTTCTGCAACTTAAAGTTTTGTTTTCCTTCCATCATGCAGTTTTGTTTTACTTTGGTTTGCTGCGTCACATAAAATCAGCCTAAAATATATTGAATTATGTGGTTGTAACATGACACAACAATGTTTCTGAACATAATGTTGCTATATTTAAATTAATTATATTTGTTGCAAAAACGCAACATCTTACAAAGTATTTTTCACCCAGTTTCCAGTGCTAATATCTTAGTTCATTTGAAATAAGACAAACTTACAAGTAATTTTTCCGCAAGTTATATGAGCTTGTTTTAAATCAATAATTACTTAATATTGATTTTATAAAGTTCTGGCAGATTTTTTTCACTGTCAAGACATTTTCCCAAGTTATAAGTGGAAATGGTAATGTTTCTTCAGGATTAAGAACTTATTGACTAACAGTGACCTACAATAGCTTGTTGAAAAGTTACTTTTAAGTTAGTTTTGTCTTATTTGAAGTGTATTAAGATATTTCCATTAAAATTAAACCAAAAATACTTGGTAAGATTGTATATTTTTTCAGTGCTTCATTGTTTTCTGGTGTCAAATTGTAGGTTTCAGGAGACGACGATGCCAAGTACATGGTGAAGGCCGTCAACAGTCTCGGCGAGGCGACGTGCACAGCAGATCTGCTGGTGGAGGTGATGGCTGAAGAGGAGGAGGAGGAAGAGGAGGAAGAATAAAGATTCCTGTTGGACATTTAGGAGGCCTGCTGCTCCTCAGCCTGTCAGAAAATTCACTCACAGTAACAGGGGAGGTACAGGTGGGCGGAGTTTCTCATACCTGTGCAGAACTGCAGCCGATTCGCTCTGATTGGTCGGTTAATGTGTGACAATCTTAAAGCACATCACGCTCCAGGTGGGAGCTTGATGGGCTCTGATTCAAACAGGAAGTAAAGTGTAAAAGACTGAAACATGCTAACTTTTTCCCATATTATAAACCAAAATGTCTTTTTCACACAACAAGCTCCCATATTTTGCTTTAACATTCTGTTTTAGGGTGTTTTCACACATGATAGTTTGGTACACTCTGTTCAATTGTAGACCAAAATTGCAACACTTGTTTCATTTTCAGGCGGTGCAGTTCACTATGTCAAACGAACCAAAACAATTTAAAAAGCTGTTCCCCTCCCAGCCTGTGGGGGCGCTGCAACAAGAACTACTGAAGGAAAAAGCACAAAAACCTCTGAAGAAGACATGAGTGCAACTTCCTACTTCAGAAAATGTAAACAAATGGAGTAGCATCAGATTTTAGCGGTTGTAGGATTTCTCTTTAGTCTTCAGCAAAAGACTGCGAGCCATTTCTCCCAGTAGCAGTAGACTCTTGCCTTTGTTCTGGTTGTATTTACCCAGAATGCCCTCTGTTGTAGTCTGCTTCCTGCTTTTGTTTCGGTCTCCAGTAAGTGTGGCCTTCAGATACACATTCGAACCGCATTATAGTTCACTTCAACCAAACCGAGACCGAAGTTTGTAGACAGACCAGTGCTTGTTTTTTAGTTTGCATCAGTTTGATTCACATTCACATCTCCTCAAACAAACCAAACTTTCTAGACAAATGAACTAGAGTTTGATTGAAGTGGACTAAACAGGGTTGGTGTGAATGCACCAAACAGTTCATCCCTGCAGCTTCCTGTGTTAGACTCCGCCCACCTGATGCCCCGCCCACCATCCAATCTCAGATGATGTCACATCAGTTGGACTGTCTTCCTGTGAACAACTGCTCCTCCAAAAATAACCACACAGACACTTCCTGACGTTTCACATGAAGGTCATTCATAACCAGTTCCTGATTTTACAAGATTCACAATTTAAAAACATCAAATATCTTTCTCACGTGGACTCTGGAGGTTCCTCCAACAGGCTCCTTCCTGCCGCAGCAGCTTGCTTTCATACAATTGGTCAGTTTATGGAAGCTGTGATGTCACTGAACTTTAACCTGTACATGTTTAATTCATAATGCATCACTTTGGCCCTGTTTGATTTGAAAACAACGTTCCAAAGCATGAGGAAAAGCGTGTTTGCCAACACTTTAAGTTTAACGTTTTTGTCTGATCCAAGTGCAGGACAGAGTGAAGATGGCCGACCCGCCATCTTTGTGCAGCAAATATTTTCATGTGCCACTTTGATTTTTAAAGATGTTAATAAATGTTTCCAAAGGTAATCAAAGGTCAAGCAAGACTCCCATATTTACAATATCAAATTAAATATGGTGTCAATCAAATGTGCTGTTTATGATAGTTTGCGAACAAACTAGCATAAACTACTTTATGCTCAAACATAACTGTTTGAGAGTCCATTATTTTGAAGATGCAGAAAATGTTACCTGAGATATTTGTGCTGCAAAAATTTTTCTTTTGTCTCGCTATACTTTTCAAGGTTTAAAAAGTTACCAGAGATCACCCTGCCTTCACACCCCCACATGAACAAAATCAAAATTAGTTAGCTGTTAATTATTTAGCTGTTTGTGCTGCTATAATTTTTAAGATTTAAAGACAACAGTTTCCAGAGGCCACCAGAAATCAATTTACCCTTCCACTCCCACGTTATCAAAATTGATCTAAATTATTTTTGCTAGTTTATGCAGCTATTGACACCAGATTGTCTTTACTTTGTAAACTTTACTTTGGACTTGCTGATTGACCTTTGACCTCTGGAAGCATTTAATCCTTCTTTTATACAGGACAAATCTCTTGAAACTCATTATCTCATTTACAAGAGGCGCCTTCAACATACTTTACAAAAATATAAAAACAGTGTTACAATCTACCAAATAAGTATAAAAGTCAGTACTATACTTTGACAATTATTAATGTCTTTAAAATGACACCAGCACAAATGAAAAACGTTTGACACCACTTTCCTTTAATCTGAAGAAGGTGGCGGCCATCTTTACTCAGGTCAGGAGAACTTCACTGTGTCTGTGCCTTAAAGCTGCGCTGAGCCCAGTCTGAGCTCGAGGTTCTGCAGTGATCACATTTGTTCTTTATCTTCTGCAACTGAGCTTCTCCTGTTGATATCCGACAATCCAGCTTCACTCTTTATCTTCATTTTGCGTTTCAGCTGCAGGTTTACGAAGCTTCAGTCACGTTTGGCCTCCTGCTGTGAGCCTTAAAGCGTCACTCTGAGTCACACTCAAAGTTTCTCCGTCACGCTGTGGGACGATTTTCTTCCTCTGTGGCCTTAAAAAACTGTTAATGAATCAGGAAAATCTCAAACCTCAGCATGAATTTCCCACTTTCTGACTCCCAAGCATCACAAAGGAGCAGATTAAATATTTTATTGGATTGCTGTTTAGTCTCTCTGTGTGGCGGCAGAAACTCTGGGTGAAAGTCACATTCCAGCTGTTTGTGTTTGAACCTTTTCATGAAATCTGATTCCTCTTAAAAATCAGACACCAAAGATGTTTTTGTTTTTTCTGCTAACTCACAGGTGTTTGTGTGCGTGTGTATGTGTGTGTGAGTGTTTCCTCTGCAGTTTTTAACCATGCGGTTTGTGTGTTTGGAGTCTGTTTTTTTTTTTGTTATTTAATGCACAGATTTTTAATTATATGATAATTCTTCCAGAAGGTGTTGCAGCACTTCATGTCCCCGTCTATTAAAGCAGAGGTGGACTCACTCTTTGTTTTGTTTTTGTATTAGATGTATGTAGATTTAATTACTTTAATTTTTATAAAAATATACCAGTTTGATGAACTGTATGAGAACACTACGACTGTAGTTACTCACAGAAAGCAAATAAATTTTTATCACTAAACAAATGTAGTCTCTTGTATGTTTCAAAATCAGGTTCATGGATGACATTTTCTGTTTATCATATAATATTTTTTCTTTTAACGACCCATAAAAGCCTCTTATCCATTCATTTATGCAGCAAAACGGTTATTTTTAAACCTGTAATTTTACTGTTTGACTCATAACTCATATCAAGAATGAACAGTTGAACATAAATAGGAAAAAAAAAATGTACTTCCTGTATCTGTATCTTGAAATGCACTGTGAGCGTACACATGCTAATGCCAATTAGCATGGGTACTGTATCTGCCCTCGACTGTATTAAATGCACCATGAATGTACACATGCTAACAGAGGTTTTACACATCTGGATCACCTTGAGACACCCTGTTGACCAGAATAATGTTCAAGGAACCAACCAAAGGTAAAAAAAAAAATAAAATTCATTTTTTAGGAAATGTAACTGTAAATTAGCTGCTGCTGTTGCATCCAGAGAATGTTAAAGGGCGGCAGTGTGTAAAATGTCTATATATCTTTTAGCTTTACATCATGTTGTAATTCAACAAAAGCATATTTGGAGTGTTGTTTAAGAGTCCTTTAATCTCCATGGCAATCATTCAGCTGTGTAAAACAGCTGGTTGTACCTAGCTCCGCCTTTGAGACGCAGCTCCTCCTCAGAGCTCCTCCTCAGAGCTGCAGATTTCCTTGTTCAGCGGTCATCTCAAGCTTTGCAGTTTACAATTACATTTCTTAACATCTGTACTTCAGTTAAAATTCTGTTCAAGTTTTAAAGCTTCTCCAAACAGGCCGTGGTAATAACCGAAGTAGATCAAAGATTGGTCGTTGAGCGCAAAGCTGCTGAGACCGTTTCCCACTGCAAAGCCCTTGAAGGCTCTGAGGAGGAGCTGTGTATTTTCAGATGTTATGTGCCATTTTTCTTTCTCTTGATTAATTTTGCACATCTCACATTTTGCTAAAATGTTGATGTTTAGTGTTGTCATCCTTTTCATTTTCCCTTCCATTTCATTTTGTGTGCTAAGTATTAATTTGCCTCAAAGAATTGTGTTTTACTGAACATTTTAATGTGCAGAATTGCCATTTAGCACAATGACCTGGCTATTTACTGTGCAGATATTTGAAAGTAATGCTGTCAAACCAACAAAAATTTTCCAGTTAAAACAAAGGATTTGTTTAGTATATAGTTTTAAGAACTTAACTAGTACTGTCCCTGTTAGTTAATGTGTGTTTTTTGCCATTAATGAGGTGTGATTCAATGCGAGAGAACAATAAATCACTCAATCAGCTTCTGAAAAGTGTGTCTCCCTCTCTTCTAAGATAATGGTTACATCCTTGTCCCTGAGGAACTCCAAAGATGATGAACACTGTCTTAAAAAGTTTATTTCTGGCTTTTTTTCTTTGCAAGACAGAAGAGAGCTACGTTTAAGAATTCAGATCATCAGAATGGATACAAACTATCAATGAATAAAACTGGAACAAATACAGATCAGTTTATTTTAATAACCTTGTTGTTCTCATGATAAACATCGGTGTGTGTGTTGAGGGCAGCACCTGGTCAGTTTGTATCGGCTTTAATGAGCTCACCTGAGAGCGACTTGTTAATGTCTCTGTTAGGACCAGCAGCTCATTAATCCGTCCTCTCAGGACAACATGGACGCTATTGCATCATTCTTATTAGTTGACTCTTGGGTTTTTTCCACTAATGTTCCTCTGAGGATCTAAACACAACTAAACAGTACTTTCTGATTCTTTACTATTTTGTTTCTGCTTTGTCTCTTTTTTGTTCTATGTTTGTATTATTTATGTTCTCTTTCAACCCTTAATGAGACAGAAATGGTCATTTGGATTGACAGAAACCTGTGGGGATAGACCTCCTTAGCTAACAGCACCAAATGGTGCAAATAAGATCTGCCCCAGTGCTGAAGTGTGGGCCAAACATGGATTATTATAGCATTACAAAATGCCTGGAGAAATTTCTGGGTCCAGTTAATACTGCCGTCTTCTTTAGCAGCTGTAGAAATTATGCTGCCATGTGGAGAAAATGGTTGTAAAATTACCCCTTCCTAAAAACTCCTGAAATCTTTCACAGTTTGAGAAAGCAATAAATTTGACACAAACTGAAGCTTATTTGATAATATATCTCTGCAGAAATGCCTTGGGCCAAAACTGTAAGACCAATAATCAACATGGGCGTTTTCTTGGGTTTATAATCAGGTTATGTGTTACTAGGTGTTGAAAAACCTGACTTGGGTGGGACATTTACTGTTCAGTAGAGCTGCTAGCCTTAAAGATGTCATCCAAATAAAATGGACAACTCATGCAAGAATGAATCCTCCAACCCCTGAAAAGAAGCTGCAGCATTTAAGTTTAAAAAAAAATACATATATTTTTTTCCCTATGTCATGACAGTATGAGACAAATAATCTGTGGGGGAAAAAAAATCAATTTCCTCCAACTTCTCCCAGTGCTAACTAGAAACAACCAATCAGAGCTGGGGGCGGGTCTTAGCGCTGTCAATCACCCTTACATGCACAACATTACAGCTTCTTCTTGAAATGAGAGCCTATCATATCAAGATAGGAAAACTGAAACTTACTGTTTAAGTTTTCCTGGAACAGTAAGTTGTTTCTTCCCCTTTAGCACATTTAGCAGCTCATTTATGAGGTTGGTTGACAGCACTAAGATCCTCCTCCTGGCTCTGATTGATTGTTTTTGGTTGGGAACAGTGTATTTGTTCAGAGAGCAATAGCTCAGGGAGAAGGTGGAAGCGATTGATCTTTTCATAGATTATCTGTCTCATATTTCACTGTCACGACATAGTGACAGTTTTAACAAATATGTAAAAAATATATATTTTTTATAAAAGTTGCATGCTGCAGCTTTGAGGTCAAAAGGTATGTGGAGTAATTATGGTGGTTTTAGGGATATCCTCATCCTACACAACATTTTAAAGTGTCTCTACTGCTATTAAAATCTGTTGTAGTTTTCTGCTGCTACCAGACTGATTTATGGTCCAAACCAGATCTGACCCAAAGTTAGTGAATATGATTTTGCTGCCCCTTTTCCTGTTAAAAACATTGCCACCATAGTTTCCATACATATTTAGTGGAATCTTGCAGAAAGTGACAAGTTTTAAAGTGTAATTGACCCTGAATCAACAAGGTTTTTTTTTGCTGATAAATTAGCTAACATAGCACCTAGAGTGTTATTTTTATGTTTCTTTTCAAATTTTGACATTTTTGTGTACATTTATGTAGTTCTGCAATATTTTACCTAAAACCATCTCAGTGGTGGCCTCCTTATTTTGAATTATAGGTGCTAAAAATGGCTAAATATAATCTAGAATTCTTCCAACCGCACAATTTCCATGCTGATTTTGTTTAATTTCCACTTTCTGTGCTTCATTCTTGCACACAGACTTTCATAGTTTAAACAGTTTCTTTGATTTGACTTTAATGTGCTTGTTTCATACTCTCAGGTTATGTCAAAAAAAAAATCAGTCACTAATTAGCTCCACAGAGAGCAGAGATCCATAAAGTAACTCAGTTCATCGGACCAGAAGGTCTTCAGTTTCTGACTCTCTTGTGGTCGGCTGGTCGACACATTATGTGTTATGTCTTAGATGTGAAGATTAAGTCACTTAGGATTCAAATTTCATAATATTTAAATGGCGGTTGAATGTTTGTAAATCACTTTAAATGTTTCCTGGACAGATTATCCAGTTTCTCAATATTGTTGATCAGATGTTTGATTGTTTGCAATTACATGTTGTTCATCCAATGTGTATCTGGTCTACAGCTGCAGTGAAGTTCATCTGTTCTCCTCCATCTTGTTCTGTTTCCTTTCCGACCTTCTGATGTCCGCAGTGGCTTTGAACGTCTCGCTGCTCGTCGCGCAGACGTCGCTGACGCTTCACGGCCTGCAGCAGCTGTCTGATCACCGGCTTCTCCTCTTCTTTCTCTTTCTTATGGCTTATGTGTTCGCGCTGTGCAGCGACGGCCTCATACTGGTAGTCATCTGCACGCGCCATAGCCTCCATAAACCCATGTACGTGTTCGTGGCCGCGCTGCTGCTCAACTCGCTGCTGGGCGGCTTCGCGATCTACCCACGGCTGCTGTGGGAGCTGCTGTGGGAGAGCGGCTCTGTCCTGGTGACACTGTCTGCGTGTGCGTGTCAGGCGTGGGTTCTATACACTGTGGGCGGCTCGGCCTTCATGCTGCTGGCGGCCATGGCTTTTGACCGCTACGTCGCGATCTGCCGCCCAATGCGGTACGCCGCGTTGGTGTCGCCGCGCGCGGTGGCCGCTCTGCTCCTGTTCTGTTGGCTGCTGCCCGCCACTATGGTTTCGATCATCGTGCTTTTAGCCGCGTTCCAGCCGCTATGCCGCTCTAACATTAACCGGCTCTACTGTGATCTTTATAGCTTAAACAGACTCAGCTGCGGCGGAAAGGCGGCGCAGGTGAGCGACATTTTCGCCATATTCACCTCTGTTGCTACCGCCCTGCTGCCCGTTGCCTTCGTACTTTTCTCCTACAGCAGCATCCTTTATGTCTGCCTGTGCCGCACACGCAGCTTTAGCAGCAAAGCGTTGCGCACCTGTCTGCCGCACCTGCTGGTCTTCCTAAACTACAGCGCTTGCACAGCGGTGGAGCTGCTGCAGCGCCGCCTGCAGGGCGCAGACCAGCCTGCATCCTCTGTGCTCACTTCGGTTCTGATCGTTCTGGCTCAGTCCGTGTTAAACCCGGTAGTGTACGGCCTGAATATGAGCGCCATCTCCGGACACATCAGGCGGCTGTTGGGCAGCAGGAAAACCGACTGATTTAAAACGAGTCAGGGTTCCTGGGAAAGTGTAAAATGTCAACAGATTGTTTCTGGATCTGGATATTTAAAGGATTAAAAGTCATAGCTTAAAGAAAATCACCCCGTCCTGTTTTTACTGACGTATTTTTAACATTTCTGATGCAATTTTGTTTTGCACTTTCCATGTGTTTTCCTCTGGTTTTAACAACATATGTATAACTGCTGCTTTGTGAAATATTTCTGCATTTATAGGAGTTTCTTGAAATTTTACATATGTGTAGGTTTTGTTCTCTATAAGTTTTTATTTGTTAATCAAAATAAACTCAAAACTTACAATGACGTCTTTTAAATATTCATCTTCCTGATCTGTACAGCACTAATCATAATTAACAGTTTATGTTGATCAGAAACATTGTCACATGTGAAGTAAGAAAACTGAGCTAAACTGCAATAATAAATCAAAAATCGAGAACAAATTTTGATTTTAAAGATTTTTGATTAAAGTGTTGAATCACCATTGCCTTATTTCTTTCAGTAAAAAATATTCTTGAACAATTGTGACAAATATCTCCTGAGTTTATGACTTGCTTTTAAGAAAAATTGGTCTCCGTTTTTCCTTTAATATGCTTGTCAATGCACCCGTAACTGATTTGCTGGATACACCAGGCAGCTTCTGGGCAGCAGGAAAACTGAATGAATCAAAGTGTCTTATTTGGATATTTACCTATAAAAGAAAACAGAATGTAAACTCCATATTAGTTCCTCTTTCCCCAATCTTTATCCTTAATGAAAATCACAAATTTAAAAGGCAAATCATCTGACCTTGTTGTGCTAAAATATATATTTTAGTTGTGTAATAGAAACAAATCATTTCCTGTTCTGCACCTTTACTGTGTGCGTTTTTCTTCTTTTTCTTTTTTTGCATAATGTTCAGGATTGTTTGCCTTGTACAAATTTTGTGCATTTACAGGATAATTGCTTGAAATTTTATAATTGTGTATATATTTTAATCTTTTTATTTTTTTAATGGTGAATGCATCACTGGAAGATGTCCATTGTGGGGCCTTCAGCCCTCTGAAACAGCGTCTCGATCTGTACAACGGTATTTATTTAAAATAAAGTGTGGATCTGAACTACTGTTGCCTACAGTAGAACAGAATTACTTTTCTTTGTTTCCATAAAAGATGGAAATAAAGAATGAATAAAATGATGTGCAATAAAAAATCTTAATTAAAATATTATGCTGGGTTTAAATCAATCTTTGGCCAATAATTAAAGTTAACCTGCTGGATCACGTTGGGCTTTTTTGGGCAGAATCTAAATTTTAGCACAGATTTTTTCATTTAGTTTAATCCCATGTTTTAATAGTAAATTTCAAAAGCTAAAAAGTTTAAAAATACCTGAAACTCTCAGGTGATGAAGTTGCTCAGTCACTAATTAGCTCCACAGAGAGCAGAGGCCCATAAAGTGCCTCCGAACTTATCGGACCAGAAGTTCTTCAGGTTCTGTTATGGTTGGCTGGTTAACACATTATTATGTTATTAGACGTAAAGATGAACTCACTAAGGATTCTAACACTGAAATTATCTGGATGGCTAGATATTTTTAAAAGACAATAACTTGAATAACTGGATGTTTCACATGGAGTTGATGCGGTTCTCAAAATAGATTTATTACAAATTAGTGATAGGATTTTGGTGATCATATGTTGTTGATCAAATGTGTGTGTGGTCTATAACTGTCAGGTGAAGTTCATCTGTTATCCTCCATCTTGTTTGATTTCCTTTCTGTTCTAATGTCCGTGGCTGATTTAAACGTTTCGCTGTTCGTCGCGCAGACGTCGCTGACGCTTCACGGCCTGCAGCAGCTGTCTGATCACCGGCTGCTCCTCTTCTTCCTCTTTCTCTCAACCTACCTGTTCGCGCTGTGCAGCGACGGCCTCATACTGGTAGTCATCTGCACGCGCCATAGCCTCCATAAACCCATGTACGTGTTCGTGGCCGCGCTGCTGCTGAACTCGCTGCTGTGCGGCTGCGCGATCTACCCACGGCTGCTGTGGGAGCTGCTGTGGGAGAGCGGCTCTGTCCTGGTGACACTGTCTGCGTGTGCGTGTCAGGCGTGGGTTGCATACACTGCGGGTGGTTCGGCCTTCATGCTGCTGGCAGCCATGGCCTTCGACCGCTACGTCGCGATCTGTCGCCCCATGCGCTACGCCGCGTTGGTGTCGCCGCGCGCGGTGGCCGCTCTGCTCCTGTTCTGTTGGCTGCTGCCTGCCGCTTTGGTTGGAAGCGTCGTGCTTCTTGCCGCGCACCAGCCGCTATGCCGCTCCAACATCAACCGGATCTACTGTGACGTTTACAGCTTAAACAAACTCAGCTGCAGCGGAAAGGCGATGCAGATGAGCGACGTTTTCGCCCTGTTCATATCCGTTGCCATCGTCGTTCTTCCCGCTGCCTTCGTACTTTTCTCCTACAGCAGCATCCTTTATGTCTGCCTGTGCCGCGTACGCGGCTCAAACGGAAAAGCGTTGCGCACCTGTCTGCCGCACCTGCTGGTCTTCCTAAACTACAGCGCTTGCACTGCGGTGGAGCTGCTGCAGCGCCGCCTGCAGGGCGCAGACCAGCCTGCATCCTCTGTGCTCACTTCGGTTCTGATCGTTCTGGCTTCAGTCCGTGTTAAACCCGGTAGTGTACGGCCTGAATATGAGCGCCATCTCCGGATACATCAGGCGGCTGTTGGGCAGCAGGAAAACCGTCTGATTTAAAACGAGTCAGGGTTCCTGGGAAAGTGTAAAATGTTAACAGATTGTTTCTGGATCTGGATATTTAAAGGATAAAAAGTCACAGCTTAAAGAAAATCACCCCTTCCTGTTTTTACTGACGTATTTTTAACATTTCTGATGCAGTTATGTTTTGCACTTTCCGTGTGTTTTTCCCTGGATTTAAAGACACACACACACACACACACACACACACACACACACACACACACACACACACATATGTATGTAAATTGCTGCCTTGTGAAATATTTCTGCATTTTTCTTCCTTGAAATTTTACATATGTGTAGATTTTGTTCTCTGTGTTTTTATTTGTTAATCAAAATAAACTCTGAACTAAGAATGACCTCTTTGAAATATTCATCTTCCTGATCTGTACAGCAGTAATCATAATTAACAGATTATGTTGATCAGAAACATTGTCACATATGAAGTAAGAAAACTGAGCTAAACTGCAATAATAAATCAAAAATCTAGAGCAAATTTTGATTTTAAGGATTTAAATTAAAGTGTTGAATAAATGTTTTCTTGCAGCAAAAACATTCCTGAACAATTATGGCAAATATATCCTTTTATGACTTAGTTTTAAGAAAGAGGTCTAGTCAAAGTGTTTTCTTTGTATATACGCGAACACTTAAATCGATTTGTCAGCCAGTAAACAATAGAAGACATGTAAAATTTGATGGGTTTCTGAAACCAGCCTGCAGCTTCCATGCTCACTTTGGTGCTGGTCGTTCTGGTTCAGACCATGTTCAACCCAGTAATGTACAACCTGAATATGAGCGCCATCACCGGATACATCAGGCGGCTCCTGAAACTTTAAAACAAGTTTGAGAAACTTAAAAGTAGCTTTTTCTGTTAATTTTGTGTTGACCCTCCGGGCCTGTAGGTGGCGGTAATCCACGTTTTACGCTGAGTTCTGTGGTGGTTCCGCATCAGCAGAGGGCGCTGTCTGCACACCCAGCGTACGGAAAAGTCCTGAGCCTGGTGTTAGCGGAGTGGCTCGGAGCTGTTTGTTTGTTTTTGTTTAGTTGTTTTTGTTTACGCTTTGTGTCCGGTATACAAGATGGCCGGCACCGCGTTGAAGAGGCTCATGGCTGAATACAAACGTGAGTAACTGAAGCTCCAGCTGGTGAGGAAAGCTAGGGGAAGTTCTGCTGAACCAAACTCCGATACAGATTCCACAGGTTTAACATATTTTCTGCTCCAGGGTTTAAATTTGACACAGTTAGATGAAATATATATAAAGATTTAATTGAAACTGAGAATTTTGATCAATTCGGCATCAGTTTTTTGTAACTTAAATGTCTCCAGAATTACACATTTAGCAATTTTATATGATATGTTGGTGCGACTGTTCAGCTTCATCCAGAACCTTCTTCCCTGACTGTTTATGTAACTGAGACTCAAACTGAGATAAGATTAGAAGTGCTACAAGCATTAGAAACTATAAATCTAGCCGGTAACTAAAAAAGCTGTAAACTCTCAGATGATCTACATATTTGGGTTTCTGAATCAAGCTTGAAGGATTAATACAAGAACTGTTAAAGTCTGACTGGCAGCTGGTCACAGTCTGGGTTATTAACATCCGTTTTTTATTTATTAATACTTTCTTTCTTAATAAATTTGACACCATGGCCTTTTTACTAAAAAATGTTTAGGATTTTATTGTTTGTTTTTTGTTGTTTATTTGGTTTGTTTGTTTTGTTTTGTTTTTTGGCCAAAATGAAGTTTATAGTCGATAATAAAGTAAGAAAGTGTATTAATTACAATGCAAACCGTTTAAAGTATAGCATTAAAGGACGGATAAAAAAAACTGTCATACTGAATAGACACAGTTACATTTATTGCCACCTTTGGTAAAGATACTGTAAAATAAGATATGTTTGACTTTCACTAACTTAGCTTTAAATAATGATGATTTTATTTAGAAAACAGATACCAATTGTCTCTGGTTTTACTCTGTGAAATTCTAGAATTCATCAGGAATGTTTGTTTTTCAGAGCTGACCCTGAACCCACCTGAAGGCATCGTTGCAGGTAAGACTCCATCTTTACATCTGAACACCTGAGCGGTTTAAAGCTCAGTTCAAGTCCTCATGATCCGACCTTTGACCCAGAACCGAACAGGTTCTGTTAGTGTTACATCAGGATGAGACAATGATCGTTTTCTCCCTCTGTGTGCTCTCCAGGTCCGGCCAACGAGGAGAACTTCTTCGAATGGGAGGCGCTCATCATGTGAGTACAGGCTGGAGCCTTTTTGACTCATATGTGACAGGTCGTCTCCACGGAAACCAACTGCCCTTCTTCATTTCTGTTAATTTGATTCTCACTGAGAACAATTTAACCTGAGACACTCGTTGCTCAGAGAACCTAAACCGATTTTATCCAACCTGTCAAACTCTTCACATGTTTCCATGTGCAATGTGTCACTCTGACCAGCAGGTGGCACTGCTGACTCAGACAGCAGCTCAAAGTTGAGGCAGACGTGTTTACATTTGGATTTTATCGGATAAATCAACACAAAGCGGTGCTTGATTGTGAAATAAAGGGATTTTCTTGCCATGAGGTGGTAATCTGTGTTTTTTAAAATTTCTTACATCATTTTCCATCCCACAGAAGAAAGAAATCCATTCCTTCTTGCTAAATTTTCTATTTTAAATTCTAAAAACAGAAATAAAATGGCAGTTCTTTAAAATTGTCAATATATCTCCTATGTAAATTATAATGGGTCCTTTTTCAAAAAGTCGCGCAACATTTACCAACTATTTTTGCTTATTTTTTAGTGCAAATATCTTAGTACACTGGAAATAAGACAAACCTAACATACAACATAGGAACTTGTTATGAGGCAATAATTCCTTAATATTCATGAAAATGTAATAGTTCTGACTATTTCACTTATAACATGAGAAAAAAATATTTTTATAAGTGAAGTAATCTACTAGGAGTCCCTTTTTATTAATATTCAATCATTATTGACTTAAAACAAGCACCAATATGTTGCTGAAAAGTTACTTGTAGGTTAGTTTTGTCTTATTTTCAGTGAACTAAGATATTTACAATAAAAATCAGACAGATACCTGGTAAAATTTTGTGTCTTTATAGTGATGACCCTTAGTTAAAATAAATCCTCTGCAGCTTGATGCATCACTGACAGGATACACTGCAGAGTCTGTGATGTCATTGAAAGCACCATCATTAGACGTTACTGCTCCATGCTGGCATGACAGCAGCTTCAGTCTTCCCTTCAATTTACCCTGCTGTTCATTTAAAGTCCAAGTCCACATACTGCAGAGTGACATCACTGAGACAGCACACCTGTCATTATACCTGCTTCCTCTGTCCCTTATTGTTCTGTCTTCATTTTTCTGCTCCTCAGCTCATAGAGAGGAGGTGGAGCACTCTGCACTGTAAAAACACAAAATCCTACCAAGTATTTTTGATCTAGTTTTTAGTACCGATATCTTAGTACTCTTGAAGTAAGAGAAACTTAAAATGTTAGTCCTGTAGTCTTATAGTTGATGAAAACGGTTTGTGCTTTTAACCACTGAGTTTTAATAGTTGTCTCTTAAAGTGAGAAATTTCAAATTGTAAATATGTATTTATTGGTTTACTTTTGTTCACATTTTCAGTCTTACTAGCATCTGTATTTTATTTTATTTTTTATTTTGTTGTTGTTTTTATTGACTTATTAATGTCTATTGGGACATTAATAAATATTTGAATCTGAATCATAAGTGAAATTATTTGCAATTAGGACTAAATCGTTTTCATCAGTATTAAGGAGTTATTGACTCTAAATAAGCATATTCTTTTGTAGAAAAAGTTACATATAGGTTGGTATTGTCATATTTGAGGTGTACTATGATATTTGCTTTGGAAACTTGACAAAAATCTCTGGTAATACTTTGTGTTTTTGCAGTGTGAAGACTTGTTGCACCCAACTGCTGTCCTGATAAACAGAGGATATCTGGTCAGAGAACAGTTGATGCTTTAAAGAGTCAGAAATAACTTTAGGGAAGGAGGCCAGGCAGATCTGAGATCAGATATTCAAACTTCAGTCCTGATTATGACTCAGCGTCGTGATCAGAAACTGAAACTGGGTTCATTTAACCAAGAGTTTCTGTTTCCTGCCGCAGCGTCTCCACGTTCTCAGTAATTTTCTCTGTTTGTGTCTCAGGGGTCCAGAGGACACGTGTTTCGAAGGTGGAGTCTTCCCCGCCGTCCTCAGCTTCCCCTCAGATTATCCTCTCAGCCCTCCGAAGATGAGGTTCACCTGCGACATGTTTCACCCCAACAGTAAGTCTCCTCAGGCTCCGCCCTCAACGGCAGGTTTAGATGCTCAGAACGACAAGTCGTGGATGAAACCAGCCTGTGTCTGGACCCTGTTATTGGACCCGTCACAACATGCCTCGTTAGCCTGCTGTCATTAACGCCGAGATTAGTGGGCAGGAGCCATACTGTCATGGTTCTGATTAGAGGACAGAGCGCTCGGTTCTGACCCGTCATCATGTTCCCCGCCATCATCATTATCATAATCATCATGGCCCCGAGCTGAACTGTATCTTCTGGTCCTGCATCAACATCATAAACACATGAAGAAGAAAGCTGGACCAATCAGAACCTGCGGTTTGTTCATTAGCTATGATGAAAAATATTTGAATGCTGGTAGCATAAATTTTCCGTTACTGTTTTACAGACAGAAATACCCGTAATTTTAAGACTTTTTCTTGTATAAGTGCATCGTTTTTGCTAACATTATTACTATATTCTTGTAATTAAACTAAACTCTTATAACTCGCCCATAATACTCCATTGTACAACTATGGAGTAAAAGCATTAGAAGGGATAACTGAAATAAAAGCCACTTTTTGAAAATATTTTCGCGAATTGTAATTTGTTTTTTAAGTCATATAATCCAGTCAGAGTGGAGGCCAATGAAAGTAGAACGTTTCATCCAATCAGAACACAAAAATCTGACATTAAAACCTCTTCATGTTTTAACTAGAGCTAAATCGATTAATGGGATTGATCGTGATTATTCAGTAAACTGTTAAATATACAGATTCAAAAAAGGCCATTTGCTGAAAAAACAACACATTCAGAGCAGTAATTAATCTAAAATTGCACAGATTATATGCTTTTACCATATTCACTGAATTAATACTACATTATTATGTTTTATTTATTATATAAATAAAATGTTCATTTTCTAATACTGTAAAAAATAAAACTTGAGATTAAATAAGAAATCTGCAAAATGTGCCAATTTTTTATCCGATTAATCGACTAATCAATGGAATAAAGGGTTTCTAATATAATTGTTCTGCTGCTTCGCCTCCTCCTCAGTCTACCCAGATGGCCGGGTTTGTATCTCCATCCTTCACGCTCCGGGTGACGACCCGATGGGATACGAGAGCAGCGCAGAGCGGTGGAGTCCGGTCCAGAGTGTGGAGAAGATCCTGCTGTCTGTGGTCAGCATGCTGGCAGGTAGAGCAGCTCACCTGTCACAAGATCAATCAAACCATGTGTTTGTTACACACCTGTCACATGATTAACCCACGTGTTAATAATGTATAAAAAAATCTCTGACAGGTTGCGTTCACACCTGCAGCAGGTTGATACACACCTGTCACATTGTTTCTATAGATTCATTGAAAACACAAATAAAAACTAAAAATAAATTCACTTCTCATCTGTCACAGGATGACAAATTATCCCAGAAGTTATTGCGACAAACAATATTATTGTTTTTAAGTTATATAATAATGCATGAGCACATTCTCAAAGATTGATAAACTTTAAACTCTAATGAACAATTAACTCCAAATATCCAAAATAAATAAACAAAAAAAGCAATAGAAACAATAAATACAAAACATTTGACTCAATTACCGTAATTTTCGGACTATTGAGCGCATCTGATTATAAGCCACACCCAGTACATTTTTAAAGGAAAAAACATTTTGTACATACATAAGCCACACCTGTCTATAAGCCGCATGTGCCTACATTGAAACATGAGATATTTACAAAGAAAGGCGGTACACAGAAAGAGTTTTCAAACTTTTAATAATATACCTTAGCTTTTCTTTCCAAACAGTGCCTGTGACGTGGCAGTAACACAGCAGCAGCATGGTAGCACAGCGCTAACAGGGCTGGTTTGATTTCTGTGCTTCTTCTTCTCAGAGCCGAATGATGAGAGCGGTGCGAACGTCGATGCATCTAAAATGTGGCGCGAGGACAGAGAGCAGTTCTACAAACTAGCTCAGAAGATCGTTCGCAAGTCTCTGGGCCTGTAGAGATGATGTCATCACGCCACTCTGCGTGTGTGTGGTGGCGCGTAGCTCGGATACAGACTGTGGAGCATCAACACTGTTACCCTGGAAACCTTCAACGCACACACACGCAGAGCTGCTGTTTGATACTTCAATGAACTGATGGATCAGAGGCTGATTGGATACAGTGACATCACCAGGAGACCCAGCAGCAGCCCGTCATGACCTCACTTCCTGTTTGTCGCCCTTCCTCCCCTGCTGTTGGCTCAGATTGAAGTTTCTCAGCGGATAATTTGCACTTTATCTCCTCCTGGTGGTCACCGTGGTGGACTTCAGTTTGTTGTTTTTGGGTTTTTTTACGGCTGAGCTGAAGGAGATTCTCTAAGTTTCCTTTCAGAATTGTTGGCTGAAAACAGAATTTTGAGCTCTTCGTTTCTCTGATTTCTTATTAATTTCTTTGTTGAGAAACTAAGAGCTTCTTTTTGTTTCTGTTTCTGGTGTCAAACTGATTTTAAAGCATGTTGACCTAAACTTAATAAAGCAGCGTTTCTGTTTCAGGATCTTTGTTTTATTGATCTCTGGTCACATGACAGGTTTAGAAAATATTAATTGCAGTAATGATCATCACCTCCAGTTTTATTAGTGTGTTACTTGCAGTTCAGTTCCTCAAAGTGTTCCTAAAACATGATCAGACTATAGACTGAAGGTCACTCTCAATCTACCTCGAGACAACTCACAGGAATTTCTGATTCGTCAATTGTGTACCTGAAAACTGCAAAGCACATGACATTCAGATGGAAAAGTCTTCGATAAGTTTCATTTACCCTAGTATATTATGAAGGAGTATTATTATCTTCATTTGTCCATAAATAAAAAAAATAATAAAATCACATTTTCATTAGGACTGAAAAAATGTATCCAATTAATTGTGATGACAAATGGTTATCAACCAACTGTGTAATCGATTAATCGTTAACTTGAGGCTCAAAAACAGATCATTAACTAAAAAGGACAACACGATCAGAGTAGCAATTAAGCCAAAACTGTACAAAAAATGACCATGTATATTTTGCAATTAAAACTTAAAAAAGCCTTTGCCTTCATTGTCTGTAAATGTTTTACCCAAAACTCAAGTGGTAGATTTAGCTTTACCTTATTTGAAGTCGGTATAAAAACTTGCTATTAAGCTCTTTTTTCTATCAAATTACGAATTGGTTAGTTTGAATAATAATGAGACTAATCATATACGCCATCAGCCTTATGACGTATATTTTTTAGCTTCATCCTTTGCTACAAATAATCAAGCATACAAAGAAATTCTATTATATTTTTGCCAATTAAATGTTTTTCTTTAATAGGCTAAAATTAAAGAACTAATTTATGAATTAATTAATAAATTTAATGAACTAAATTAATCAAAACAGTGAATTTAATTAGTTTAGTTACATTTTTAATGTATTTCTAGTGTATAAAAATAGCTTTTGTGGTTAACTTAAAAATGCAGAATGGGTCACGTTTTACCCGATTAATCGTCAGAATAATCGATTACTAAAATAATGGTAGACATGACCACAGCGCGGTGCGGTGACGTGACTCCGAAAGTCTGAGTCGTGCCTCTGCCTGCCGGACTGGATCCACCTCCATGTTTAAACTGGGATTACTGGGATTGAAAGCTCTCAGATCCGAGCTACTGCGTCCTGTTACCCAGTTGGAACTTCACAGCTCCACATCTGAGAACACATGCTGTCACACTGGAAGACATCGCACACCTGTAGGAGTGTGAGACAGGTGAGGGGGCGGAGCTACATGGGGACGGACCTCAGATCAGCTGCAGCTCTGCAGAGTTCCTGCTGCTGCTGCTTCATCTCTGAGGTTCATTTATCATCCCAGAAGGTGTGGATGTGTTACAGCTCTCACTGGAGGGACATGAAGTGAGCTGAAAACAAGGCCTCAGGGCTTCCGACCAACATGTATGAACAGGTATCGGCTCTCATATTTGCCAAATGACGCCAAAACTCTCAACCCTGCAGTTTGTCCGACAGCCAGCAGAGGGCAGTACTTCAAACCATTTTTTTAAAATTCAGTTTTCTTCTTTGGTGTATTACAGTGGATGCATCTGTCTTCTGGAGTGCGACAAAGATGCCTACTGGAACCACTGCTATTCTGTTCATAATGAATAAAAAATAGGATCAGGACCACTGAAGAAGAAAACTGAATCCTGATTTTAATCTCAGAATTCTGACTTTAATAATTCAGATTTTGATCTTAAAATTCTGACGTTGGTCACAAAATTCTTACTTTTTTCAGAATTGTAACTTCTGACTTTTTTTCTCAAAATTCTGATAGAAAATATCAGAATACTGAGGTGGAAAATTCAGAGAAAAAAAGTAATTCTGAGGGGGAAAAAATTAGAAATCTGAAGAAACAAATCTTTTTTTTTTCAGTGACCCTAATTCTCCTTCATATAGTAATAATAAGGTATGCAGATAATATTCTGAAAGCTGTCCAGTGATTTCATTAAGGAAAACATTTTTTACATCAGTTACTGAACATGTTGCTTTTGTGTTTGAATGCAGAAATGCTGAAAAGAATCAAAGTTTCTTCGGTTTAATTTAAAACATTTCAAACTTGAACTTGTTTTCATCCTCAGATCAATCTGCTTCAAACCATTTGGATGCATCACAATCATCATCGTCTGAATCGTCCTCCTCAGGTGTGTCCAGGCAGGTGGATCACTGATCGGACATGTTTGTTCCCCAGGTGTGTTCAGGTGTTCGGCCCCCCTAGCTCCTCCCTCTCTTTTATATTTAAATGTGGGTCGTGCGAGCTCGTCCCGCTGCAGGTGAAGCCTCTCTCTCTCTCTCCTCAGTGAGACTCCACCTGAAGATCAGCTGCAGACAGCAGCCGTCACCTGGACAGGTGGATCTATTCAACTCTGCACAGGAATTTTAAAAATGGATCATCATCATCGTCGTTCTGATTTTAGGATTTAAGGTGCTTTGTTTTTTAATTTTAACGGATCAGAAACATTTTAAAGATCAAAATGAAAATCTGTCATTTTTATTTCTGTGATTGTTTTTAGATTCTCTAAAATCTGACGGGTTGACACCAGATTATTTCATCTGGACTAGTTATGACAAGGATTTACTCTTAACATCAGAAGGTCCGGAACCAGAACCACAGAAGTGGACTTCAGTGATAATTTTTCAACCAGGTTTGACTTTATGTGACTAAAAAGTTCCAGAATCTGCTGATTTGAAGAAACAAGGCGATAAAAACTTGTTTTAGAGCTGCTGACTTTCAGTTCTTCTGAACTCTTTAAACAGATGAAAAAGTTTTACATTTAAAATATTTCCAGAGTTATATTTGTCTTATCAAGAAATTACAGATTTGCCTCAGTTTGTTTTATTCTTATAAAACTTAAAGCTTCTAAATTATTGCCTACAAAACATAAAATCAAAAGAATTTGCTCAATAAATTCTGAACACAACCACAAAGAGTGGCAGTAAAACTCATAAGATGTGTTTTATCTTCTTTCTGGCCTGGATTTAAAGAAAATATTATATATTTTCATGACTTTTTTTGAAAAATTGTGAGTTTTTAATTATTTTATTATAATAATAATTTATTATTTTTTATTTTACAATAAAAATATGGAATATTTTTGAGTAATCAGAGATTAACTGGATTATTATATGTTAAATAAAGATTTTTTACAGTAGTGTTTGGCGTTAATGGGACTTTTATTCTACTTTATAGAGCTAATTAAATGAGCAGCCGTCCAACAATCGAGCTCATGTAATATTTAATAAATTTTTGTAGCTCTTAAATTGCAGCTGATTGTTTATTTTATTACTATTATTATTGAATTTGTTTTGTTGGGAGACTGGAAGTTTGGTTAAGTGGGCAGATCAGGTGCCTAATTTATTCAGAATCACCTCTATAAACACTTACATAACTATTTTTATTACATGCATGAAATAAAGATGGATAATTAGTTTCAAATGTGTTTTTTTTCTGTTGAGTGAATTCAGGGTCTGGCTTGTTGTCAAAAACTTACAAAGACCCTGATGACATTTTTATAAGTTAATAGATGAAAGTTTCTCTCAGATTATTGGAAGAAAACTTCTTGCAGCTGCTTCTTATTTGGCTCTTTTGTTTATTAAATACTCTACAGTTTATTTATTGGCAATAGAAGAAGATTTATTCGTCTGAAACCAGGACATCTGAGCAGAATTGATCCAAAAACCTAAAAAGATGCAGCGAAATCTTCACATATTTTACAAACTTTATCCAGTACTTTAGTGAGCACCTCCTCAAAAACTGCCTGGATTTTGCGGAGGCCTTTTGCTGAAAAACACAACATATTCAGAGCCAAAATTAAAGCACAACTGTACAAAAAAAAAGACTAAAGGATTGCTGTGTTATTGTATTTTAGGGAGTAAAATGTTTATTTTGCTCAAGAAATTAATTTCTTATTTTTTTGCATCTTTTAAAGTATTTCTAAAATTGTATAAATATAGCTTAAAAGGTTAAATGAAAAACCTGTAACCTTTTTTTCATCCGGTTACAGAATAATCAATGGAAAAATTGATTATTAAGATAATCGTTCGTTGGAAACCTGATTACCGTATGTATTAACATTTAATACATCAACCTGCCTTTTTTCTTTCTGATGTTTCTCCTCTCAGACCTCTGAAGAAGATCCTCTCCTCATCCTCATTCATCTCTGATCCTCATCAGCATCATGACGCTGCATGACGCTGCGCTGAGTTAACCGCTAAAGAAGCTGCGATGTTGGCGTGTCGCCCCCTGTTGGTCACCTGGGCTCTGCTCACCTCCTCAGTCCGCAGCCAGAGCTGGAGGCCGTGCACAGGTAGATTCCCAAGACACCTGGGTATAAGTGGATGTTAAAGGCACTGAAAACCACAGATGGGTAGAGTTTTCTCAAATATTGTACTCAAGTAAGAGTATAACTACTTCAACATATTTTTATTCAAGTACAAGTTATAGCTGTCCAGGACTCAATTAAGAGTAAAATAAGTATTTGGAAAAAAGGTTACTCCAGTCCTGAGTTATCAAAACATCAATTATTTGATGTTTAAAAATATTTAGAAATCAGACAGACCAAAATATAAAGTTATAAATAAACACATTTATTTGTATAACCCTTTAATTTTTGAGAAAAAACATGTACATTTCTGAGCTTCAAAAGTTGAAAATTTTCTAGAAAAAACTCAGAAATGTTTAGTTTAATCTCAGGCATGTTCTAGAGAAAAAAAATTGGATTTTAGACTTTTACAAGATTTTAGATTTGTCGACTCAAATTTTTTCGACTTTCAAAACTTTCCAAGTTTTTTCTAGAAAATTTCTGAGATTAATGTAAAAATGTCTGGGGTTTTGTTCCACTTATATTTTCAACTTTTGGAGTTTCTGTTTTTTCTTTAAAATTTTTTAGATTAATCTCAAAATTTCTGAGGTTTTTGGTGGAAATTTTCTACTTCTTTTTTCTATCTACAACGGCCCTTAACGCCAGGGACCGCCATCTTGTTCAGCTTGTCACCTCTCTATTTGCACTGGAGCAGGGGCGCAGCATCAGGGGGGCCGGATGGGAGACAGAATATGACTTTCACTCTTACATTTAACTTTATGACACACAAAATTACAAGTGGATCATCCATATTGTCTCCAAGTGTATTCTGGGTAAAGCTTGTCACCAGCCGTCCACCAACATCATCATCAGTCACTTGGCAACAGATGGCAAACGAGCTAGAGCATTTCTCCGGATGAAGTTAACATGAGTGGAGCTCCATGGAGCGGCAAAGTCAAAAGGATGGAAAAAATAGAGCAACAGTTAGAATTACAGGTAGCAACTCTAACATTATTCACTGTAGACTGATTGTAAACTGTATCAGCCCAGCCTAGCTAACATCCCATTTTCTCTCTGCCGGTGAGAAAATGGGATGTTCCGCTAGTGCACTGGAGGATGGTTGTTTACAGTGTAGGCAATTTCAGGTAAGCTTCATAGCATCAAACTGGTGAAAACATTATTGATTGGATAAAGTTTAAAACTTGAACTCAAGTTCAAGTTCAGACCCTCTGTACGAAGCAAATATTGTAGAACAAGAGGCTGGTTTGTACCAGGCTAATTAAAACATCGAATCTATAATTCAAACTATTTTATGACTAAAAATCATGACACTCTGAGTCCAGAACCAAATGTTCTCTCCAGTGGATCGTCCTGTGTGTTTTTTTCATGTAGCTGAGACGTTTCTGGTGCTTTTCCTCTTTGAAATGTGAGCCGTGTTTCTGAACTTGTTGTCCCCTCCCTCCATTCATCCTGCATTGATCTGGTGCTGCACCAAAACACACAGACGGCCTCAGAGGAGCTTAAAGGGGAATTCCAGCTGAAACTGATGTCGGATAAAACGAGATTTATCCTCCCTTGGCCTCCTTTACATCTGCCAGTGTTTAAGACGGAGATAAACCGGCGACGCCGCAGTGATTCAAACACTCACTGATGGGTTTCTGCAGCAGTTATGTAATCATAGAGTCTTTAATTAAAACATCAACCTGCAGTGAATTTACTGAACTCATGGTATGCCTTTTGCCATTTTTTGGGCTTTTCTCTAAACATTTCCTCTTTAATGTACATAAATTACCTTTTCTCTGTCCTGATTTTGGACAAACATGGCTCTATGTGGCTCAGCACATAGAGCCATGAGCAAATGCTGCAGCAGCAAACATTGCAGTGATTTATCATTGTGATGTTTATCTGTGGGGACAGGAAGCTGAAACTCTGTTTCTGTTTTTAGATCCTGCAGCATCAAACAGAGGAACCCGTCTACCTCCAAGCTGATAAAAAATAAAATCTGATGATTTACAGTCAATGATACGGATCGATCTGAGAGAAGGCCGACTCGTTTATCATTTATCAGCCTCTGTTGGAGGAAACTGATCTGGACATGGTTTTAGTTTCCTCCAGCTGCTGGTTTCACTTCACCTCTATGAAAATCAGCTTTCAGGGATCTGAAATGACCAGCAGGAGATAATCTGTCCACATCTAATCAGGATTTATTTTTGGCTCTAACAGTTTCCAAAACACCAATGATTCTAATCAACAACAACCTGAAAACCAGGAAGCTGCTTCCTCCCAGGGTTTGATACTTTGGAAGTGAGGAGGTTCAATACTAAGTGGGAAAACTTCACTGAAACTTCTGTCTTTGAAATAGATATTCCAGTTTCATTGGGATGTTAAACACATGTTGACCAGAGATTATGCAGCAATTAGAAATTAATCTGAAAATATGGTTAAAAATGGTGTATAAAGCTTGAAGGATCCTTTCTAGGAAAAACCTTTTTGCCTTTCTAAAGTCTATTAGTTCATTGCTCCAACTTGACGTCATCTGGCTGTGCCTTGCCTGCGGAAATTATGATTCACCATTTGAAAAGTTGCACAATCAAAGATTAACAGCAAAAATTTCAGTTATTTATCCTCTAATAAATGAAATTAGCGAGTTAAATATTTAGTTAACAAGCTAGATATTTAGTTGGAAGCTACATATTTAATGTGCTAATTACAAACAACAAGAATATTTAACTTGAATGTCAATGTTTAGTTAGACTTCTAAGTATTAACTTCAAAATAAAACTTAAATATTCATTTTAATCTAAATGTTTATTTAGCAAACTAAATACTTAGCTGCAAACTAAGTATTTAGCCAGCAAGTGAAATATTTAGCTTCACATTTAAGTAAATATTTTAACTGCATATTTAGCCTACTAAATATTTAGCAAGCTACCTATTTAGCTTGAAGCTAAATATTTAATTTGTTAACCAAAGGCATGGTAAATATTTAGCTTCAAACTAAATATTTAGCATCCAAAAATATTTAGTTGTCAAGATAAATATTTAGTGTTCTAATTAAATATTTAGTTTGAAACTATGACATTTATAACTGAATGAATAACATTGTAAAAATATGACTGAAAATTGAACTCTCAGGTTAAACAACTCAAATTATTGCTGGTACTTTTTGATTGTGTAATGAGAAATGTTTTGTTTTAATCAGCAGTAATCCTCTGAAAGATTTTCTATTTTTCTGAGTGAATCTCAGCTCCAGATCCGACTAACTCCACGTATTCCCCTCAGACCTGCGCCCTATTGACCTCCTGTCCAAAGCCCTGCCACGCCCTGGACAAGCCACGCCCACTCAGGTAGGAAGCCAGAAGAAACGGATGAAGGAGCTTAAACACATTTATATGACAAATGTTCTGTGCTAGCAGGTGCAGATGGTTCAGTCCAGAGGGTCCAGAGGAATCAGGCTAACCAGCACCACACCGACTGCTCTGAGTTTTACCGCCTCACAGATATTCACCAACTGTGACTATTTTCCTTCTGAGTTCTCGTTGGTTGCCACCATGAAGATACAAAGTCTGAGGAAGAAGGTAAACATAACAGAATTTGAACTGATCCGATCCTCTCTAGTTCATCTCAGAACCGTCTGACCTACTTTCTTTTTAGACGAATCAGTACATCTTCTCTGTGATGAAGGAGGGATCTGAGTCGTTGCTGCTGGGGCTTCGTGTCTCTGAGAACCATCTTCACCTTCTGACTTCTCCCCCTGCTGGTGGAGGGCGGAGAAGGATCAGTTTTAAAAATGTCAGATTGGACGACAACAGATGGCACACTGTGGTTCTGGCTGTGACCGGACCTTACGCCACATTGACTGCTGACTGTGGACCACCTGTGGAAATGTGAGTCTCCAGCTGGTTTTAACTAGTTCAGTGTTAGAGCTGGTGTAAATCAGTTCAAACCTGTTTAAAAAGGTTTAACCCATAGACTAGTACCGTTGAACACAAAGATTTCTTTAAAAATTCAACTAATTTTAGAGAACTTTCCATTAGTATACTGGATCAAAGCTCTGTCAGCCTTATTAACTGGTTTTCTGTCTCCCAGTAAACAGGTCCGGACCTTCCCCAGTACTCTGAGCACCAGAGGGTCCAGGTTCATCATCGGCAGCAGGGGCCACTGGAGGGGCCGCTTCTCTGTGAGTCTATGATCAGAATCAGAACCAGATAGTTTTTCGCGTAGAATCACACTGGTTCTTTTGTGTTTAGGGTCTACTTCGTCAGCTGGTTCTTCTTCCAGGCTCAGATGCGACGTCCAGACTTTGTCCAAACTCTGAACCCAGTCTGGCAGAGCTCTCTGTCCCGCAGGTCCTCAAGAACTTCCCGCTCCAACCGGACCACAAGGGCTCAGTTTATCCGTACGGTAAGAAGAACAGCCAGCAGCTCATACAGTTCTTTATCAAATCAGCACAGTTCATCTCACAACAGAGGAAACCTTGATACAGTTTAAAGTTTTGATCCTCAATTATAGCATCAAATATGGTGGCCATGATCCAGCATTACTTCATCTAACACTTTGTGTACACTGATGAAGATTCTCTCATCTCAGCATGCTGAATGCTTGAAACTGACAGGTTCTCCTTGTTTCTGATTAATTATGCTAATAACTTTCAGTCCATTTCAAAACACTGATTGAGATTTAAAGTGTAGTTAAAGATGTACTCTTGCTAAATTAACAACGTTTTCACTATATTTGGTGACTCTTCAATCCCCTCTAGTGACTAAAATAGTCACTAGTGACAAATCCAGCGACTTCTTTCTGTGTTGTTGGAGACTTTGGTGACAACATGTGAAGCACCAATTGCTCTGTAGCTTCTGTCCTGAGTGAGGAGCACTGAGACAGTTTTAGGCAGAATGTTGCAGAGTTAAACTAATTTCCACAAAAATATCACAAAAAACATAAGTGGCATTCTAAAAAAACAATTTCAACATTTATCTGTAAGAAAAACTTGATTTGGGGTTTAATTACTTTTACAGTCAGTTAAATTTCCAGTCAGTTAAAAATAATAAAACAAAAGTAATATCCAGACTCAAAATAATAATGCGACTTTCACATAATTGATCCTAATAAACATGCACTATTCATCGAAGAGCACACACAATCAACTAATTCAAATGATCACAGGACTTGATGTTCTACAAAAAAATCCTTAATTTCTTTGCATTTACATCTTTGCGTTTTTCTTTGCATTTTGTTGCAATAAGCTAACAAAAACATCAAGACAGGAAACTGTGACAGCATCTTTAAAATCTCTTCCATCAAATTTTTATTTTGATTCAATGCTGGAAACACTGATGCCTGCAGATGTTTAGTGTGGATTCAGGAGAAACCAAACTCACCTGTCTCACCTGTTTAGACTGAGAAGCTGAATATTTGTCCTCAGTGTTTCCATACTTTCACTGTGGCGTGTTTGTGGTGTAAACCCGGAGCTGTGATGGCATCAGTGATTCAGTAAACTGAGCTCCAGACTGACAGCACGAAGAACGGTTTGTTTATCAGTTCCAGGCTGTGCTAGCTTCTGTATCTCTTCTGCTTATATCACATCTGTGGGAAACAACGACCCTGCTGGGATTTGTAGTTCTGCTGAAGCTGGGTGTCTGCTAAGGATTCCTGGATGAACTTCTGGTTCAGGGATGTTTTAGGGCAGGCATTTTGGTTTAGTAAAGATTAGTACGAATTGAAGGTTTGTCCCTCTGTTTGATGTGTGTTTCCTTGGCGACAGGCGGGTGAGGACAAGTACAGGTGCCGTGGTCAGGACGTCTGCTGAGGAGCAGTCTCACCTTTTCCTTTCTTTTTTTTTTTTTTTTAAATCTGTCTGATCTCAGCTTGGTTGTGTCCAGTTGATGAATCTCCTTGATTGATTGGTCAATAACGATCACAGACATATTTCAGACATCTTCACAGGTTTTCTTCCAGGCTCATGATGACAGCGTTAATAAAGTTCAGCTGATTGAAGTTCAGCACCGATCCTGTCAGACTCATCATGACTCATGGTTATATAAAGCCGCCTGAGGTGCGTCTTAATTTATGTACCTGTCTGCAGCTGAGCGAGCCGTGCAAGCTGCCGTCGCCTGAACTTGACCTTAGATTTCTATAGGGAACGCCACCAGAGATCACGTTTTCATGATCCGTGAAAGAGTTTAATCCACCCTCAGCTTTACAACCAAAAACACACCCAATCCTAGAAAAACCTCAACCCACAGAGAGTTGGAACGCAGCGCTATAAGGGTATATTTTATTAGAGGCAGCACGGCAATACAGTCCTGCATTTCAGGCTTGGAAATATTTTTGGAAAACATTGGGATTGGGAAAAATGAGGGAAAATAATGCAGTCTAAAAATGTTACCGTGACTCACAATTTCTTGAGTCACACAGATGTTGAGAGGTCCTCCAGCTAATAAATCAAGTTACTCAAAGAAAGACTGGAGGTGGGTTACATTTTTCTTATTCTACAGAGAAGAATATCATCAAAACATTCAAGGAATATAAAGGAAATTTTGAGAGGACACTGTAGAAACCTTACTGTGCAGAAAATAAGCCTGACGTTAACCTGGTCCAGAAGCATTGTCCATTTCTTTTAACTTACAGGGATGTACTTAAAATGATCCATCATTGAGTTTGAAACAGAAATGGGTTGTTTACCAGTATAAGAAAAACAACTTTCACCTGAAGGTTCCCAGTCTAAAACATGCAGAAAGACCCCAGGACCCAGGAACCCAGGACCTTCTTGCATGGCAATAATGCTCCAATTAGGCCATATTGGTTGAAATGTATGTATATTAATTTAAAAACTGTGTAAATACTGTGAAACTATAGCCTGATACGCCATGGGACCACAGACTGTGGTAAAACAGATCACCTTGTTGAAGTAAAACAGAGGAAAAGTATCGTAACTTCTTTGAATTGTTGGACAAATTAAGGTGTAAAGAAGAATACTGGGACACAATAACTCCTGAAGTGCTTCAAATACTCAATAATGGAACAGTTTTTAGATGTTCAGAGAAAATATGGGAACCTTGAAAAATGGGAAAACTGCACAGTGTCATAACTTCAATGAAAAGTTATTAAAGATTTATGTTGGGTTTAGTTCTGCACCAGATTGAACCTCTTGTTTTGTTTCTCTTTCAGAGGCTGAGGCCAGAGTGACTGCAGGCGATCGACCTCCATGTTCAGGCCCAGAGAAAGGTCAGCTGTGGTTCAACGTCCGGAAGAAAGGTCTGTTCATCTGTGACGGGATGGTGTGGCAGACGCTCATGCAGGGTGAGTCTGACTGGATGACTCTTCACAGAACCTCACACTAGCTTTGTTTCCAAATTGGAATTATGAAGATAATTCATAATTAAAATTGGTGGTTTTTATGAAAATAGTTCCAATTTGTCATATATATATATATATATATATATATATATATATATATATATATATATATAATATATATATATATATATATATATATATATATATATATATATATATATATATATATATATATATATATGATATATATATATATATATATATATATATATATATATATATATATATATATATATATATATATATATGATATATATATACATATATATAGTATTATATAATATACATATATATATATGTATAAGTATATATATCTATATATATATATACATATATATGTATGTATATATATTTATTATATTATTTATTTTTTATTTATTTAATTATTAAAATGCTTAATTAGTATTTGCTTAATGATTTGTTTTTGAGGTTCTCTAATTTAATAATAACAAGTAAAACAAGTAAATCGGTCTTCTTTGTAGATAAAGATCGTCTGGACTATGTGGAGGACTACCAGGACCTCTATACCCGCTCAGAAACCTTGGATGTGGAGCTATTCTCCATCCCATCTGAAGGCCTGTTTATGGCTGCAGCCAACAGGTATCAAAACCAGAACCAGAACCAGAACCCCTCCACATCAGGTCTCAAGAGACTGAAGGTCTTTAATCTTCATGGTAACAGTTTTGTCTGTTCTTACAGGGATTCCCGACCCGGTTCTGGTATTTACAAATGGATTAACGGGTCATTCCAGCTCTATCAGAACGTCAGCACTCAGGAAGCTCAAGCCTGGAAATATTTCACCATCAATGACAAGGTGGGAGTCACTTAAACACAACAAATGTCCATGGTAATGTCAAGTTTGAGAAGAGTGCTGTAGTAGAAACCTAATCTAAGGTCATGAAAATAAAGCTAATGTGGAAAATAATCTCCAGAAGTCAAGATTGTAAGAGTTCTGCTGCTTTACCTGGTCCCAGAAAGAGTTCAATGCTTCTTTGGGTGACCTGTGATCATGTGACTTATGAAGGTGTGTTCAATGTGGCCTCCTGTGCTCTCATTGTGTTGGCATGTTTGCTCTTAGAGGAGCACAGGTGTTAACACAAAGCTCTGCAGGTATTCACAGCAGCTGTGCACCAGGAGACCTGGACTGAAAGTAAAGATCGGAGAGAGGAAAGATCTTTAATTCAAAGAACCACAGATCCCTGTTTGTCCTGGAATTCTGGTTCTTTAGTCAATTCAAATCCATTGGATGGATCCACGTCTCTTTGCGTGAATCTGATTTTTTGTGTTTTATAATCCCTAAGTGGCTCTGATGGTTTTGTTTGTCTTTTTAGTCCTTTGCGGGGTTTTTACCTACATTTTTCATGTCTCAGGGTGAATCCTGGATGTTTAATTACCTCCCACTAAAGCTTTAATCTTTTCCCAAGATTAAGTCGAGTTCCTAGACTGTTTTTTTTAGCTGTGGATGTTGTGACCAAACTATAAAATGTCTACAGGCATCTTTTTCATCATCCATTGTCGATATTCAAATGTACACAAACAAGCACAGCCTGGAATTTTCTATAGGCCCACTGAAAGTCCTTCTGCATGTCCTCTAGTTAATCAGGCTTTGTCTTAAATAATCTTTAATGCAGACAAATAACAGCTGTGCAACAGATCCTGTTTTGCTTCCTCCGCCCTTCAGGTTTTCCTGGTGGTGGCGGACATGCAGAAGGCAGAACCTGAGCTGTCGACCATCTACCGGTGGAATCGTCGGCAGAAACGTTTCCTTCGCTATCAGACTCTGGAGACCCACTCGGCTCGGGACTGGGAGGCCTTTCAGATCCACAACAACAGCTTCCTGGTGGTGGCCAATCACATGCGAGGTGAGCAAAACATCCAAAAGGAAGGTTTCTCTCATGTGAGGCAGTTTGATGAAGTTTTGAAGCAGTAATGGCTTCACTTTGGAGGTAACTACCCACTTCTAACACAAGAAGACAATGATTTTAGGGACATTCGTCAGTCTGTTACAGGAATCAGTCTGTTAATAGAAGAATTTCTGCATCTTTATTGCTGTTATGACTGTACTGACATGAAGCACATTTTATTTCTTCATCAGAGCGTTTCTGAAACATGTTATATCCCTGAGCCCTCTGTAATCAGACGTGTTAAATAACAAGCTGCAGTGTGGTCAGGTTCCTGTGCCTCTGCTGGTGAACTGTAACAGGATCAGAGATGCTGATCGTTCTGCGGCAAGATCGTTCGTTAAGAGCTTCAAAACACAACTATTTGATGTGAGGAAAGTCGTGGTTTTTCAGCTGATAAAACACTTTGGAGTTCAGAGAGCACTGCTATCTCCTGGCTTGTGGACCTGCAGCCACTTCAAACACACCTCCATGTGCACGCTTAAATGTTTCCTGTAGAGATAAAAACAAACTCACTGGCCCAAAGAGATTGTTTGTGATCTGAGAGGAAAGAATGCAGGTGAACTAGGATCAGATCATAAACTGTAGAACACCGTCTGAGACTCATCCGCACACAGTTTGAGAAAGCTTAAGTTCTACCAGTTAGGATACCAACCATCATTGACAGATAGTTTTGTTAACACAGAACCACAAACTAGTCAATGTTCCATCCAGAAGGTTCATTAGAAGTACAGGGAAGACACAACTCCTGCTATTTGTTCCTCTTAGCAGTGAAGGTTTTATGTTGATTTTTGTTGATGGACTGATAAACTGTGACAGTCGATAGAATAATCGTAGTTTTTTTTTTTTTAATCTCATCCCCTCATGTGTGTGGATGTTAAAGAGGCAAGATAAAATACAGATTTTAATCGTCAATACAGCTGCATATCATCTGCATATGTGAGATATGATGAAGCCATGTCAACTGATAACCAGACCAGACCATGACCCTGCAAAGATAAGGGGACCGAGCACCCAACCTTGGAGCACGCCCCGTCAGAGATGGCAACTCGAATTGCACTCAGATCGCAAAAATAAGACTTCAGATTTGAAACTTGACTTTGACTCCTGGTCTGAGGCTCAAGGCCTAGTTTTTATTTTATAGTTTTTATCTCATGAAATGAAGAGTGAAATGAAGCAGCTATGGTAAACTTGCATCGCACTTTACCAAGTCCAGAGAACACCAAAGAGCTTCACACTACATTCAGTCATTCACCCATTCATGCACATATTCACACTCTTATGGTGACAAGCTACCGGATAGTAGCCACAGCTGCCCAGAGCAGTCAAATGAAAGCGACTGCCTTAAAGATTTGAGACTTGACTTGGACTTGCCCCCCAAAAACTGAGACATGTCATGGACTTGCTCCAGAAAAGAATTGAGACTTGACTTGGATTTCCCTTTTAAAGTAGTGAGACTTCACTTACACTTTCCCCTTAAAGACTTGGAAACAATGATTTGTGAACGTTTCTGCTTTCTATGCTATGAGATGGAAAGTTAATGTTTATTTTTAACAACTTTTTATAACATCAACTTGTATAGCAATAGATCATAACAGAAAAAAAATATATATATTAAAGTTTTAAGGACAGACTTTTATCATTATTTACCACCAGAGGGCGAAATGTTTGTCTTCAGTTGTTAATATGAGGATCTATGCCTATCTGTGTCCTCAGCCAAAGACTCCAACCATAACATCCACAGTGTGATCTACAGGTGGAACCCTGACACAAAGGTGAGATTCACTGGCCTAATATCAACATGAGAAGATGTCTGACACTCTGCATTCGTGATCTTTGTCGTTTTGTCCTGCTGTCCTCCAGCTGTTTGAGGTGAACCAGACTCTGTCCACGTCGGGAGCCTATGACTGGGAGTTCTTCACCATCGGCCCATATCATTTTCTGGTGGTGGCGAACACCTTCAACGGTCAGAACACCACCATCAGCTCCACCATCTACGTCTGGTTGGATGGGTGTTTCCGGAGCTTCCAGAACATCACGGTCAGTGTTGAGACGTGGTTTTGGATCGGGGCTGCAGTCATTTCATCTGACGTGGAATGAAATCCACAACAACTTTTTTACCTTTAGCACCCTCTAGTGGTGACGTTCAGACATGAACAGTTTAATTTAATGAGATTCTTGTGACAGAGATAATGTGATTGCACAAAAACACGACAATACTGAGTGACATCACACACAGTTTAGCTTAATCCCTGTGTTTAGACTGTCAGGCACGGCCTGTTCTTCAACCATCCAGAAATCTGATTTTGATCCAGTTTACACATGAATCCAGTTACAACAGAAAGGTTTAAGTCCAGATCTGAACGTCAGTAAACAGATACATATAAAAAAATTGTGTTCCATTAAGAACCCGTTTTGTTCTGGAGCACCTTGAAGAACCACTTGCTGGTCTGATGGGTTTTCACTCCAGCAGCAGCTGCCTGTTTTTTCTTCACTCCGTCTATAATAAACCTCCTCAAGCCACAGTAAAACGTTTTAATGCGATGACAGAAGTCAGAACATGAAACAGAAACATAAAAATCAGCAGTAGATTTACAGAAATACATTTTAATCTGTGCCTGCTGGTGATGATGAAAAGGAAAGTTCAGGAAACCAGCAGTGAGTAATTAATGAGAGAGGGAGATGGGGATTTTCCAGCTAAAGACTGAAGAGAGACTTTTACTGCATTTTTAAAACCACAAAAACACATTAAATCCTCCTGCTGTGTAATTTAACCTCTTCCAGTAGCACACAGGTGACACATTATTACCAAAAAACACAACATCTCACTCTGCTACTAATTTTTCTGAACAGATTAGTTTTCATTTTATTGCTTTACACAAGAAATTCAAGCATCACAGCATTTCTAAAAAAGTAAAGAAAATATTGGGGTTTTTTTTATTAAAATATCCAAACTAACCTGAGAAACAGATTCTAAATCAGTTTTGTAATCAAAAATGAATGACATACACACAAAAAGTCAAATGTTTAAAGATTATAAAGCTTCTCAGACGTGATTTTAATAAAACTGGATGGGTCTTTTCCATACAATCCATATAATTTATAACAAAATTCCAGTTTCTTGTGTTCCCAGGGACTTTTTTTGATGCTTTTGTCTCAGATTAAATAAATGTGTTATTTTCCCATAATGATATGATGAGCGGTAGTTGTTTTAATCAGTCACATTTTCCTTAAAAACACCTACAATCAGCTTCTCTCTCCTGTTTACTTAAGGAACCTGCATCAGCTTGTCTAACATTTGATTTCAGGAAGGAAATACTGATTAGAAATAAAGTCTGATTATTTTTTTTCGCCCCCATACAAGTCCCAATTTTCTGATTTTGATTAATTTTCTATTCTCTCTCCTTTTCTAAAAAAAAAAATTATACAAATGAACAAAAATATTTTCAATGATTTAAAAAACAAAAAATGTCTTATTTTACCAGAAAAAACGACTTCAAATTCTGAGAAAAGAATCGTTTTAAATCTTAAAAATTTTAACAGAATCTGTTGTGACGACTTCAGTTCCAGTTGTTCTTTTCCTAAATAGACACAGTTCTTAAGTAATCAATTCAAACTCCACTTACTGATAAAAATTTTGTGCTGATGTGTTAAAAGATTAAGTATTTCTAATATTAAGTATTATATGTAAGAAGATAATATGCCCCACCTCACATCAAACTAATTTGACAGGTGGCCCTTGACCTCTAACCCATAATTCCCCCCCCCGCCCCTTCATGGTGTTACGTAATAACATCTGTTATCCCAATCATAGCAGCAGATTGTCTGAGTTTTAAGAGTAATACAATTACAAAAGGTGTTAGATAATCAATAATGATGTATTATATATATGTATGTATATATGTATATACTATGCATTGAGAAGTTTAAATAGATTTGGAGTGTAGTAGCTACCTCAGGTTCTGTGTGCCATTGTTCAGGCCGGATAAGTGAGCGGGGAGGGTTTGGTTAAGATGGTTGATCAGCAAATATGAAAGCCCTCAGGGCTATCTATGTTGTGAATGACGTTCTATGTGTGAGGACATCCGGTTTTCTATATGCCGTTGTTCAGGTCGGATAAGATGGGTGATCAGCGTATATGAAAGCCCCTCAGGGTTATTCCCGTGACCTTAGGTCAATATGTTGTGAATGAGGTTCTATGTGTGAGGACAGCTGGTTTTCTGAGAAGACAAAGATCCGGTAGGTACGATTTTAAGGATTATACTAACGACCTATGTATGATCAATATGCTCCTCAAATACCACTAAGTGAGGTGATGTGTCAGCTCTCAGGATTTGCGTATTTGAAAGGGTCCTTCTGTCTGTGTGTGTGTGTGTGTGTGTGTGTGGGGGTGGGTGGTGTGTGGGTGCGGTGTGTGTGCG